>BSBH01000001.1:1800000-2016631 GCA_026013035.2 Dothideomycetes sp. NU30 | reverse complement strand
TGACTGCCGATGACTGCCGATGACTGCCGATGACTGCCGATGACTGCCGATGACTGCCGATGACTGCCGATGACTGCCGATGACTGCTGATGACTGCTGATGATTCGTGGTGATCTTTAGTGTTTTCAATTTGTGCTATGTGCAGTTGAGAAGCTCAGAATCAGCCGACCATTGATACTAAAAAGTCGTGCTAAGGAAGTTCCTCCTTCGAATTTCAGTCATTGCAACAAGCCTTTACTGCATCATATGGCTTTGCTTTTCTCTGGGATCTATTTGCAGCCCGACCGATTTGTGAGCTAATCTCAGCCCCTTTTGAGATTGGACTCCGCCAGCACGTTTGGGCTTCCCTTACAGTGCTTAAATGTGATAATCAATAGTGGAGTACCTTCATTCGGGCAGTGGTTTCCAATAGAGTTTCGTTTTCTCCGAAATCCTCATAAGGCATATGGTGTCAATTTACGCAATGTCAAGATGCTATCTCGATTAGCACTGAAAACTAGGACGAGACGTGACAGTACAAGAAGACAAATCAAGAGAGTTACTAGCCTACTAGTGATAGATAAAGTAGCAAGCCTAAGAGGCTGGAGAATGAGCAAGAGGGGCAAGCGAGTGCTCCAAGCAACGATATGTGAGGTGAATAGTCGGAGTTGAGCTCCGATTGAACGTGATAGACGTCTGACAGACAAGATTTCAATCGATTGAGTCGCAGCAAGTCAAGTGACTCTCTGGTGATACATTGATTTGCTACGAGAAGTGCGAACTGCTTAGAGTGATGGGGCTAGATTGTTTCTACTATCTATGACATCGCTGTCGATATTGATCATTACCTTTTTCAAGTCTGGGACATTGTGATATACTGGCGCGTCTTAGCGACAAATCATCAAATCAGAACTTCGCTCTACCACAAACCAACGCTCTGATATAATCATCTGATACTCGAGGTATGCAAAGAGCAGATGGGATTCTACCTGCAAGACTGTCCAAATCACGATATTCCACGCGTCTGGGGTCCTATACAAGAATCCGTCGCTCTTGACAGGGTCGTATCACCAACAATCAGACCCGGAAAATTTCGAGAGCGGACGATACATGGCACGGAATAAGTAGAATATTGGCATATGCCACTGATCTCGAGTAGAATATTCCACTTCGTTGGCATGGAATAAAATCGTCATCTTTAGTAGAATATCCTAACTTTCCACCTTCTTCTACATAGCAATAGTATAGCTATGTGTGTGTGTGTGTGTATGTGTTACTATATAGAGTGTCACGTGAAGACTACTGATCAGTCGGTTCTATGGTGTGACGGTGTTATGGCCTGGTATCTGGTAAGGATATCTGGTCACGTGGTTGGTACTCGTGAAGCGGAGCAGTGTCAAGTGATAATGTGGAAGAAGGGTTGTACGTGCGGATACAGTTGTATTCCAATCAGTGAGCTATAACAATGAGTTGAACACACCGTGACTGGAGGCCAAGCCGTGCTCCTATATACCCATCGTAAAGGTAGCTTGCCCTGTGTGCTCTGTCCTGCTCTGCTGTGCAGAGCGAACAGAGCAGAGCAGAGCAGTTCACATGACATGCAGAGTGCTCTGTCGTTCCTACTGTCTTGGCGGAACAGAGCGCTGTCCTTGCGACCCTGTCTTGGCAGGATCGTAACACTATGGTGTGACGGCAGCACGCTCTACGCGTATTGTGGTCCAGAGCGTCGGTCGGCGCAGGCACTCCCAACCATGGTATAGAGAGACTAGGATTCGACTCCTCGTGGAACCATTCCTGTTCTTTTGTTCTCAATCTCTGATTGTCCACATCTTATCTCGAAGATCAGATTTTGCGGTCTAATTGGCTGGGACGGCTCCAGCCACGCGACTTCTCCCGCGTCCTTTTCGACGCGTTTTGGCTAATTCCTCGTCTTACATTCAATACCCTAAATACCACTCTTTTGATCACTTTTTACAACATTCCAGAGCCAGGCTTCTCGATATCCTCCTGTCTTGGTTAGCACACCATACTATTCTAGACTCAACCCTCGTATCATGGTTTTACCTGCTAATTCGCAGTCACAAAGCCAATTGAACTCTCAGATTCCTCAGGGCCAATCGCTGCGCGCTTCTGAACAGAGTACCCTCTTCAAATTCGCCTCCAATACCCCGAAAGAGAGGGCCTTCGTTCCCGATCCAGGCTCAGAGGATCGTGCACATATCTTCGTTGAACGTAATAGCTTCGAGACTGATGCTAGCGCCTCTGATGTCGACCAGCCGCTACTTCCTCCCTCGAGACGACAGCGACTGACACCGTCTACTTCAAGCAATATCATTGGTGAGTCCGAAGCTACACCAATACAACCCCTTCGCAAGATTGGTCCTACCCACGCTGGTTCTGAGGAGCTTTGGTCTCATGCAAGAGCTCGCCGTCATGGTGAGCCTGAGCGCGAGCGACATAAGAAGATCTGTACTGCTTCTACGGCCAGAAAGACCGTCCTCGCCAGTACTTTACTACCAACTACGAAAACGTTAGATTGCACTTGACAAAAGAACACGGCTAGAGGCAGGCGACTATTATACCTACAAGGACGCTGGCGACAGCAACAGCACGCTCTACGACGTCTCGTACTGTCGATGATATTGATAAAATTCGCCTAAAGAAGCGTCTTATCGACTAGATCACTCCAAGCAATATTTCCTTCCGTGCTGCTTGCAATAGCAAGCTTCATGTTGATCGTCGAGGTACTCCCTGGCGCCTTTAAACTCTTGATCAAGAGTCATTCTACTGTCGCTAAACACGTCAAGAAAGAACTAAACTTTTATCAAGACTAACTCAAGGCTCTGCTTACAACATCTCGATCGTTGATCCACTTTACCCATGATGCTTAGACGGCTAACTATGGTAGCCATGAGTTGCTTAGTATCACAGCTCGATTTATAGCGTCAGACGGCAAGTTGAGAAAGGCATTGCTGACTCTTCACAAGCTATCGTCTGGCCATACTGGTGCTTAGTGTGCTCCTCTCTTCTTCGATACGACTGTCGACTAGCAGAAAGCCGGATATATCACTTCTGATAATGCCACCTGCAACGACACTATGATGAGCCACCTTGCTACTCTATTTAGTAAGCGCGTATCTATTGATTGGGACCCTATACAGTATCGGACTCGCTGCTTTGGACATCAGATCAACCTTGCTAGTCAAGCACTTATGTCTGCGAGCTCAAAGGATGATCGTGCTGCTGTGCTTACTCAAAATCAAGACCCTTCAGATGCGATATCCATGCTTAGTCAAGGTACCGGCCTTGCTGATCATGAAGCTGTTAATTACCTTCGTCAGTTCTTTGCGTGGACCTTGAAATTAGCTCGCCGCCGTTGCGAGTTCAAGGCAGCTGCTGGTGTATCTGCTATGCTCAACAATACCACAAGGTGGTACGGCTGACTTGCCATGATTAAGCGAGGACTTCAATGCCGAACAGTCATACGAAACATTCAGCATGCTCACGATCATATGGAGCATACCATCCTTCAGCGGCGTCATTGGCAGTTGCTTGAAGAGCTTGTTGAGTTCATACAACCACTGTAGAAGGTGACAAAATTATGCGAAGGTGACAACGCTACCCTTGATCAAGTGCTGATGTCAATGAATTTCTTACGCAAGCACTATGAAAAGTACGCGGCTTAGCATGCTGCTTCCAATCCATTGTTTGCCACCGCTATACAGACCAGCCAACTTACACTCGATAAATGACAAGCTATCAACGACTACACGCCTGCCTATGCCGCCGCGCTCCTCCTCCATCCCAGCTATCGCGAAAACTATATTAACAAGCACTGGCGTCAGTCGTGGCGAGCACTAGCTGTTACTGCAGCATGTGATCTGTGGAATACTACGTACAAAAACAAGGTTCGAGCTGTTTAGACAGTGTCACCGTCAAAAGAGGAGGAGTCAAATAGGCTTGCTTAGTGGCAGGCTTCTTTGCGGTATACAAGCTCATCGTCCACTTCACCAAGAGTCCTCCAGTACACGTTGAGGACGCTATACAGTGGTGGCTTGAGCCAACCCAGCAATAGGTCTATCCGTTTCTTGCTCAGATGGCCATTAATGTCCTCTAGATCAATCCAATGTCTGCTGAGTCAGAGAGGGTGTTCAGTGGTTATAGAAGAACATTGTCGTAGGATCGAGCAAGCCTATCAGCTGCTAATCTTGGCTACATTGAGTGCCTCAAGAACTGGCAGAAGAATTCCTGCTTTGAAGGGGGTGGATATACCTATTGACGAAGACGAAGGGAACGCTCATGAAGACTAGAACAAGCCCCAATATGGACAGGGTGTCGCCTAAGAAGGACAGGGTGTTGCCTGAGAAGGACAGGGTGACAGTGGTGACGATGACCGAGTTGGGACTGGCATCATTCCACTAAATGATTGACATAGAATCGCATGTTAGCTAAAAGGTATAGAATGGAATGGCATGAAGCGGAAATTTCACCGATTCCATGTATCGTCCGCTATAGAAATTTTAGATTTAAAAGTTCTTAGTTAATGGTCATTTAATATATTAAAGACTTCCGCGAAGCACTACGAGGAATGATATTAATAGTATATAGTATATTAGAAGGCAGTATATCCTACTATAAATAAGCCTCCGTTATATAGGTATAGTAATGTAATATGTACTAAACAAGGTATACTACTATAGTAATAAGTACGTAGTGGCTTTAGCCGACTGCCGCCGTTAATAGTCGCTCGCGTACGTTACCCCTCGTATTTCTATTACCTCGAGTATACTAATAGTATAAGTATACTAACGATACGTCTATCTTACGTATCTTATAGGCTAAATTCCACTCTTAGAACGAGCTAGTACCGACTTTTAACTATACGCGCCTATCTAACATATTAATACGCTCGCTACGATAGATCTATCGTATAGGACATTAAAAGAGTAGTCGAGCTAGAAGACTAGGACTATAGTAAGTATTATACCTTTAACGAGAGAATGTTAGCTACTTCTCTCTTTACTAGGGAAATTTTCTTAAAAGAGCTATACTAAGGTCGAGCTCTTCTAGGTAGTACTTAAGTAATACTAGAGCCGTTAAGGTTCTATATAACCGTAAACCTAATATAGGTAGACGAAGGAAGAGACATATTAAGAAGCTAGGTTATCGGATTAAACGCGGAATGTTCTAAGGTAGTATAAGAGTTATAAGAATTAGACGCTTAATATATAGTTCTAGGGTTATCTTTTCTAACGAGTATTCTATAGAACGTAGAGCTAGCGAATGTACTATATAGGTCTAGCGCCATATAGGCTTAGCTTTAAATAAAGATATAGTTATACCTACTAATAATAGACGTATTATAGTATATAGAGCGATCTCTACCTAAAACATTAGATCTAATTATTATAAGACGAGCGAGATATAATAGCCGTAAAGAAAGGTTATACTATAGAGAGCTATACTAAGGCTTTAGACTTTAGTCTCTTATACTTTCTTAACGATAATAGGATATTCGTACGAGATAACGCTCCTATCTATACTATAAGAAAAATAATTAAGTAGCTACGTATTACGATCCGCTATTAGGTAGGACTACTTACCCGCTAAGGTAGCGAATAGGATAGGCTATATGCCGATCCCTACGCGCTTAGTAAGTAAACTAGCTATAGGAGTAGGGTTAGTACCGTAACTTACCCGCTTAGCGAGTAAGCTATAATAGTAATCCTTACTCCCTTACTACGTAAACGAGCGAGCTTACTCTTATAAGTCGTAAGTAACTTATATATTATTCCTTACGTATTAGGTATATAGGAATATAGCTTAACTACTAGTTACGATATATTTAACTTATTATTATAGTCTACTATTTAGAATATACTTATATTTATACGTATATAACCTTCTTCTACTATTATACTTAATACTACTCCTCTTTACGAGTACTAACTACGTAACCCGATACCCTTATAGGATACCAGGCTATAATAACTTTAAATACCCTTAGAATAAGTTAATTAAGTATCTAAGGTATACCTATACCTAGCGAGGCTAGTAGTACTCGTACTACCTCCTCCTACCGCGACGATAAAAGTACTATTACTAAGCCCGACCTCTACTATAGAGACCGTTAGGGACTTAATAATTAGCTTACTTAAATAGATATATACTTTTCGTTTACTCTAATTAAGAGTAATAAAAAGACTTTATTTACTACTACCTATCTCCGTAGAAGAGCCTAGTACTAGATAAAGCCTATACTTTAGAAGTACCTTAATAGTAAGGGGGATACCAATAATATCCTTACTAGCTTCGCTAAGTTTAAAGAAGAGATCCGCTATATCTTTAGTATCTCTAACGAAGTAATAGTTACTATTTAATATATATAGTATATCCGCTAGCGTACTTTAGTATCCGAATATATCGCTAAATTTAAAGAATACTCCTAGGTTACTAAATAGGATAATATAGCTCTTATAACTATATATCGACGTAGTCTAAAAGATAACGTTAAGGACGAACTTATAAGAGACGGCGCGCGTATTAACGATCTTAACGATCTTATCTATACTTCGATCGAAGTCGACGATAAACTTTACGAACGTACTATAGAACGACGCTATAACATTACCCCTCGAGGCAAATCTAGGTTCGTTCTATATACTAGTAATAAGAAGGGAAGGAATAACTAGTACTAAGACCCCTATAGACCTATACTAATAGAACTAGATATTACCGAAGGTCGATAATCGATAGATAAGAAGAAAAGCTATTAGAATAAGGGTTTAATAACTTACTATAGATATAGTAAGTAAGGCTATATAGTAAGGGATTATCGTTTAAAGAATAAGGTACCTTAAAGATAGTTTAATATAATGTAGCGTAGGTTTAACGACGAACCTAGATGTATAGAAGAGCCTAAGGAACCGGAGCTAGAGGCGCTCGAATATAATTACTATATACTATTAAGCTAGACCGTATACTATAACGATAGCTACTTAATCTACTATAGTAATAAGATAGGATCTAGACGGTTTCTATTTATACCTAATAGGAAAGGTAGGAAAGGCCGAAAAGAGATTAATATTATTACTAAACGGTACGATCTTAAAGAAGGACCTATCGAAGATAAAGACGTCGAAAGCGACCCTAAAGAAGAGGAGGTTAGTAAAGACGAATCTAAAGGATCCGAAGTTAGTAGCTACGGCTTCGATAACGAAAACGAAAGGGACGAACTTAAAAACCTTACTATCTATATACTAACCTGCTTTATTAGGTTATTTAAGGTAGTTATAAGATAAGGAGAAGAAGTATTCCCTATAGTTAATAGATAAAGATTCCTATATCCGTAGAACTTCGATAGAATACTAGATTAAATTAGGAACGAATTCTAGAACTATCGGTTAGTAGTTACTAAGTATAACTTTAAGACTTTTATCTAGGAAAGGCTACTAATCGGTAGTACGTTTATATCTAAAGGATACATTATCCTAAGCGGAGAAAGAGTAAGCTAAAGCATACGGGAAGGTATTAGTTTACTTCGTTCCTAGTACGCCTAAGCTTAAGAACGATAACGCCTACTCTATAAGTAGTACCTCTATAACTACGAGTTAGAAATAGATAAAGCTAAAATCGGGATTATTAATTTACCTATTAATAGCGACTCGGGAAAAGAGTAGATTCTCTTAATAAGGGTAGCTAAAGAGAATATAATACGATCTAAGCCCTAGCGTTAATATTATTAATAACGGTATTCCGTATACTAGTAACCGTTAAAGGAAGACGACTATATATAATAATAGATTCCGGGGCGAGCGGAAACTTTATATTAACGATAATAGTTACTCGATTTAGGATCGCTACTAAATCGAAAGAATACGGGTACGAGTTAATAGCTATAGACGGTTTAGCCTTACCTAGGGTTATAGAGGAGACATTACCTCTAGAGTTAGTTATATAATCGTACTAGAAAGATATAACTTTAGACGTTATAGAAATAGCTAATTACTATATTATCTTAGGAATACCTTAGTTAAAATAGTATAACCTAACTATCGACTAGAGATCGAAAGTATTAAGGTTTAAGGGATATAACTACATAGTTAATCCGCGACCTATATATCGGTAGCGTTCGATAGTAGATAAGAGGATAGATTCTAAGGGAACTATAGTAGTATATATTACTACGACCTCGACTAAAGCATTATTAAGGAATAATAGCGATTCCGTAGGTACTAGTCTTAGAGGTTAGACGGGCTACGAAGCGAGAATTATTAAAGAAAGTTACGTACCTTCTAATATCCCTAAATAGTATAGTAAATAGAAACGCCTATTCTAGGAAGAGGAGGACGCTAATACGTTACCTAGGTATTAGCTATAGGATTACGAAATACGACTCGAACTAGGGAAGTAACCTATATTTAGACCTATCTATACGTTATCCGAAAAAGAACTTAAAACGCTTCGAGAATACCTAGACGAGAACTTAGTACGAGGATTTATCTATAAATCGGAATCCCTTATAGGTTACCTAATTCTATTTATACTAAAAAAGGACGATAGTTTAAGACTATACGTTAATTACTAAAAGTTAAACGATATTACTATTAAGAATTGTTATCTATTACTAAATATCGAGGAACTATAGGATCGCTTATCTAAAGCGAAATAGTTCTTAAAGATTAATCTTAAGGGAGCTTATAACCTTATATATATAAAGGAAAGCGAAGAATAGAAGATAGCGTTTCGTATATAATATAAATATTATAAATATCTAGTTATACTATTCGGGCTTACGAATACCCTAGCTACCTATTAAATAATAATTAATAATACCTTACGAGAGTCCTTAGATAAGACGGTTATCGCTTACTTAGACGATATCTTAATCTATACGGACGGAAACCTAAACGACTATATTAAAGATATATAATAAGTATTAACTAAACTTTAGTAACGAAACCTAAAGGCTAACCCGAAGAAGTATAAACTTTATATAAAGGAGACTAAGTTTCTTAGTTTTATTATTAGAACTAACGGGATTCGGATCGATCCTTCTAAAATAACTTCTATTAAAGAATAGCTAATATCGAAAATACTTAAAGACGTATAATCGTTCCTTAGACTTACTAACTATAATAAAAAGTTTATTATAGGGTATTCCTAGATAGTACTACCTCTTATAGAGCTTACGAAGAAAGATACTCTATTTATATAGGAAGAACGGTAATAGGAAGCTTTCGAAGCACTTAAGTAGATATATATCGATAGACCTATACTAAGAATATTTAACTTAGGAAAGCTAGTCTATATCGAGACCGATATATCCGATTAAGCGATTAGAGTATACCTTACGTAAGACTATAATAGGAAACGATACCCCGTAGCTTACTATTCGCGTAAGATAATACTAGTAAAATAGAATTACGATATCTATAATAAGGAACTTCTTACTATAGTCGCGGCCTTATAATACTAGAGAGTTTACGCCGAAGGAGTACCTATACTAAACATTTTTACCGATTATAAGAACCTTTTAATATTTACGACTACTAAAGTTCTTAATCGACGATAAGTACGATAGTTAGAACTCCTAGGTTAGTATAAATTTAATATCTAGTATATACTAGGTAAAGATAACGGTAGAGCGGACGCGCTTAGTAGAAGGATTAATTATATAGAAGGTAAGGAAGCTATATAGTATAGTATCCTATAAACGAATATAGATAGAACCCTTAGCGTACGAGTATATAAGTTTAATACCGTATTATAAATTATAACGGATAATTAAGAGGAATTTCCTATCTTATATAATAAATACTAGGTCCCGGAGAAGGATTAAGAATAGTATATTAAGGACTACTATAATAACCCGATATAAGGTTACCCTAGAATTACTAAGATAATAGAAAACATATAACGTAACTTTACCTTTCTATAAATAAAAATAAAGGTTATAGTATACGTTTAGAGATACCGTAACTATTAGATAAATAAGTCTTTATAATATATAAAGTATAGAGAGATCTAATTCGTTAACCTACTATTATAGCCCTAGGAAGAAGTTACTATAGATTTTATTACTAGCTTACGTAGTTTCTAAAGTTTTAACTCCTCGAAACTACGTAATTAGAACGACTCTATATTAGTTATAGTAGATAGGCTAATAAAGTATATATACTTTATACTATACCTAAAATCGATTACTATAGAAGAACTAGCGTATCTAGTTCTAGATAGACTAATTAGATATTACGGGATCCTAAAATCGTTTATTATAGATTATAATAAACTATTTACGTTAAATTTCTAAAAAATACTTATCTCTACGATAGGTATTAAATATAAGCTATCGATAGCTTACTATCTATAGACCGACGGCTAGATAGAAAGAGCGAACTAGACGCTCGAGGTATACCTACGAAATTACGTTAACTATACTTAAGATAATTAGGAAATATACTTACTAATAGTATAGCTAGTACTAAACTAATAGGTTTTAGCGACTACTAGGGTTTTACCCTTCTATACTAATTTTAGAAAATACCCGAATCTATTTATAGAACCTAGATTATAGTATCTATACGTAGATAAAGCTATAATTACTAGCGATTAGCTAAAAAGCCTATATAAAAAGCTACGATAAAGGATACTATTATCCTAGGACGGTTTATAAAGGAATAGATAAAAATTAAAACCGGACCCTTAGCTAAAGAGGGGAGATAAGGTATACCTACTTATAAAGAATTTACGATCTTAATAGATAATAAAGAAACTTAACTATATTAAGGTCAGACCATTTTTAATTTCGGAAGTTAGGGGACTAGTTAACTATAGACTCTAACTCCCTAACGATACGAAAATCCATCTAGTATTCTATATATCCTTATTAGAACTAGCTAACCTAGAAACGCCGTTATAGACTATATTCTACTTTTAAACTAAGGAAGAGGACGAATTCGAAATTAAAAAAATTCTAGAATAACGAGGTTAGTAGTACCTTATAAAATAGAAAGGTTACCTACCTTCGGAAAACACTTAGGAACCTATTAGGAATCTTAGGAATTACCGGATAATACTACGATAGTTCTATCGTTCTATAAAAAGTCTACGGTATCCCCTAATATATCTATAATAGAATAAATCGTAGGGGTTAAACTAACTATAGCGTTAGCGGTAGGATAATTATTATTATCCTTACTAGTATCTAACTCTCTAGTAGAAGATAGGTCTTATTATATATATAATATACGAGCCTCCGCTCGTTATTACGCCTATTCCTTAATCCTCTTTAGACGTATAACTTTAGCTATTACCCTAGATAGCTCGTCTATAGTATTATTAAGTTATCTATCGTAATCGGTAATAGTTTAATCGAGACCTACGAACGATATATTTATATATTTACGGCCTAGTCGGGTACATTCGGAGCATTTAAATCTAGATATTAAAATATAGAATGTTTTTCTCTTAGAATAACGTTTATAGGGAACTTTAGAAGGACGACTACGCTAAAGTATTTATATAGTAAGTCGAAGATAGTCTTTTACGGAGTCGGAAGACATTATTACGTAATAAGGTTACGGGACATTAATTATTTAAGAATAGACTAGTTATTATATAAGAAAGAGAGGGTTAATAAGGACGTTAACTAATAAGAGGGAAGGATAGTATTACGATCCGCTATTAGGTAGGACTACTTACCCGCTAAGGTAGCGAGTAGGATAGGCTATACGCCGATCCCTACGCGCTTAGTAAGTAAACTAGCTATAGGGGCAGGGTTAGTACCGTAACTTACCCGCTTAGCGAGTAAGCTATAATAGTAATCCTTACTCCCTTACTACGTAAACGAGCGAGCTTACTCTTATAAGTCGTAAGTAACTTATATATTATTCCTTACGTATTAGGTATATAGGAACATAGCTTAACTACTAGTTACGATGTATTTAACTTATTATTATAGTCTACTATTTAGAATATACTTATATTTATACGTATACGACCTTCTTCTACTATTATACTTAATACTGCTCCTCTTTACGAGTACTAACTACGTGACCCGATACCCTTATAGGATACCAGGCTATAATAGAATGTTTAAAAGGTCGATTTATTCGTCGCATGGAAGTGAGGACTTAATAATATATACTTTTTTTAGCCCTTTCTTAAATAACTAGAGTTATATCTCCTATGGGAGATGTTCTTTAGGTACTAATAGTTATACTAGGAAAGGAGACAGGTACTTAAAGAAAAGCATGGCTCATCTGGCCCTAATGTCTATATAGACGCCCTTATAGCTAATACTATTTCCATTATACTCCCGACTCCTCTAGCAAGTCCGAGATAGAGCCAGTACCCCCCATAAGCTCGAACGCCTCTACCTCATGCATCTTAGTCGCCTCGATCCGTACTTCAAAGACTGTCGCCATGTTCTCTAGCGTGGGATGAGTAAGTACGTCTGCCATGGATGCTACTCTCCCAGTCTGTCGCGCTGCAGCGATCAGCGACATGACACTGACCGAATCACCACCGAGCTGGAAAAAGCTATCGTCAAGCCCAATCGATCCGACAGGCAGTTGTAAAAGCCCTTCCCACACGCTTGAAAGCCATTTCTCAGCCTCGTTCACCGGCGGTCGGTGAACCGATCTCTGCTGCTTGTACGTCGCCAGCGCTTCCTGGTCGAGACTTTGGGCCCAGTCGCGTAGACTTCGTTTGTCTAGCTTGCTCGATGTCGTGAGCGGCATCTTCAGCACAGGAACAAAGGCCTGAGGGACCATGTATTGAGGGACCACGGCGGCCATCGTAGCCCGAACCTTGGCTGCATCGTCTAAGAACGTCTGTTCGACTGCAGCCAACCATGAGGGTGTATGTTGTATCGATGGACATGGTGTTGCTCTGATGCTGCGCTGGTCCGAAGCAGTCCCGTCATTCTCGACGTGTGGGCTTGAAACAGACATCTCTACGAATGCGACAAGTGTCTGGCTGGCGTTCGGTCCCGACGGGACGATAACGTCGACCACAGCATGCTTGACCTTCCTCCACGACTCCTCAATTCTGTGCTTCAACTCCTCCAACTCTATACGCTGACCCCTAAGCTTCACTTGATTGTCCTTTCGACCAACGAGGCTGAGTCTGCCGTCGCGGCAGAATCTTACAAGATCTCCTGTCCGATAGACACGATCCTGGCTGTCAAGTTGCCCGACAGATTGCAAAACCGACGGTGATATGAATGACTCTTCTGTCCGTCGTCTGTCTTTGAGATACTCCCGCGCGACGTTCGGGCCCTGGACGAGCAGCTCTCCTGTCGCGCCAATTGGTACCAGAGATCCCGCGTTGTCTGGGTCTGCTATCCAGGCCGCGCCGCCACAGAGTGTTCCCAACTCACCCATCTTGAGGTGGTCGGGCGTTGATCTACCCACCGGTCTGATCTCACAAGATGCGCAGATGACACAAGTTTCCGTCGGTCCGTATCCGTTGATCAGAGTAATTGAAGGAGATGTCCATGCCTCTACTGCCTTGGGTGTAATAGCTTCACCTCCCAGGACCACGGTTTCCAGCAGGGGAAGCTGTCGTCGATCCAGGGTGGCAGCGAAAGTCGCCGAGAAGAACACCCAGTTGACACGCAGTGTCTGCATGGCATTGACAAGATCGTTCAATCTCTGCTTCTCGCTCGGAATACACACGCATCCGCCGTGGTACAATGTTGTAAGCGTCTCCATAATTGTCGCGTCGAAGCCGAGCGAGGAAAAGTGTAGCACTCTTGATTCTGATCCAAGTTTCAAGCGGGGCCCGTAGGCTGCGCTCGATGAGCAGATCGCTGCGTGCGGCACGACCACGCCTTTCGGAGTCCCAGTACTACCTGAGGTGAAGATGATGTAGGCAGCATTGAACGGTTGAACTGTTGATTTCACTTCCGTTCCGTCTTTGGGAAGCCAGCTCTCGACCTCTGTAGACACGTCGACAACCGTCTGTAGCGATTCTGCAAGAAGATCACGGGTAACATTGTCGGCTATGCCCAAGCGCGCATCTGCCGCTGTGCAGATGGCTTGGACGCGCTTGCTAGGTAGCGTGGGATCCAAGGGTACGAAAGTGCCACCAGACTTCATCACTGCAAGTAGTACTACAGGCGTCCATGTCGACCTCTGCAGGCTGACGACTACAGGTGTCTCCGGCTGCACTCCGATATGAATCAGGTATCGTGCAAGGCGCCACGACAATGTATCTAGGCTCTCGTATGTCAGTTCTCCGTCCCAAGCGCATACGGCTGGAGTGGTAGGAGATATGTCTGCCCGGGCGGAGATGCGTCGATGCAAAGTATCATTGACGTGCAAAGGCGGAATTGAATTCCATAAGGCCAGCTGCTGCTCGTCGTGTGGGCCTATCTTGTTGATTGCGGCTATGCTCTGGTCAGGTGTCGACACTATCGATTTGACGATTGCAGAAAAACTCTGCGCCATACTGACGGCCTGTGCATCCGTCATAACTAAACTCCAATACTTGATGTTTCCGGTCACTTCGCCAGCTTGTTCGCCAACGTTTACTGTTAGGTCAAACTAGCAATCTTCGTTAGCTTTAGCCAGAGAATGGAGAGGGAGATGAACTCACCTCTGTTGGATCATAACCCTCAATGCTTTGGAAGTCAATTGTATGGGGTCGAGCTGTGCCAAAAGCGTCTTCATCTCCTCTTGTGGGTGAAATCTGTACAGACAGAACGCTGTTGAACAAGGCTGTACCAACCTGCCCAAGCGCATGAATCACTGATGCCATTGAGCAACCCTGGTAAGGTAGAGACTGCAAGAATGCCTGCCTACTAGCCGCCACAAGATCCCGCCCCGTCTCCTTCGGGTCAGCTCGTAGTCGTCCCGCCAACAAGTTGATCAAAGGTCCTATAGTCCTGTCAATACCTTCGATCGGGATATCACGGCCGGAAGAGATATAGCCGAAGCAAACGTCATTGGATCCCGTATAGATACGCAGAATGACCGTCCATGCTGCGTGGATTACGTTGGAGATCGTAGCATCATTGGCAGCGCAAAAAGTCTTGATATCAGCCGCTAATCCTTCAAGTCCGAGGTCGACGGAATGAAGCTCAAGTGCGTGGTCCGAGTTGTCTGTGAGTTTGGGGAATTGACAAGGCTCCACGCCAGAGAGCTGGTCAACCCAGTAAGCAAGGCACTCACGCTCAGTTTGTGAAGAGACAAATTCGACATAGTCCCGATACTGCGGTACTTGGCCCAGCGGGATGAGACCCTCATAAACAGCGGCCAATTCGCCGAACAGTATCGGAATGGATGCACCGTCAATCAAGGCGTGATTGATCTCTAGCCGGCAGGCGAGGCTTGTGCCCGCAACCTTGATAACTAGTCGGTGCGAAGTCTCCAGTATCGACTCGTGTCGACTATCATCCAAAGTAATTTCATCCTTGTGGATATCGTCCTCTCGAATGATCTTGGCTTGCGTTTGTTTCATCACCACCTGCAGGAATGCGCTTTCAACAGAACTGCTTTCTACGAAGAAAGTACGAAGTATGTCATGCCGGTCAATCACCTGCTGCCATGCCCAGCAAATACGACCAACATCCGGAACATGATCCTGGCTTGAGATCTCGAACCGGAATTCTGTCTTGTATTGCTCTACAGCTCTGCTCTGACTTACGAGCATGCCATTCTGAATCGGGGAGCATGGATAGATATCCTGTATCTGGTGGAGATCATGTAGACCGAGCTTGGTCAGCTTGTGACTAACCAAGTCATCCAAGCTCTCCGATGTCAACTTCAAAAGAGGAAGATCGCTGATGGTAAACTCTTTTCGGCGCTTGGGTAGAGACATGGCCAAACCCATTACTGTTTCCTCGAATCGGCGCACCCATTCTGAAACCCTTGTCTTGTGCTGGATCTTCTTGCTATACGTGATGCTCACACTGGCACGATGCGACGTCATCGAGATAGCGACATCGAATATCGCCATACGAGGAGTGGCGGGGCCAACATCGGCAGCTTCATACCCTCCGACTCTGGGTTGGGGAACGAGCAGGGCGTTTTTGCGCTCGAACTGCCGAAACTTTCCCATGTAATTGAGTAAGATCTCTGTAGGAGCTTGTGTGTGGAACGCCTTCCGTCCATCTGTATTGAGATAGCGGCTGTTGAAATATGAGTACCCGCTTGTAGGAGTCATCCGCCGGGCATCTTTTACGCGCCGCAGAGTATCAAACACGTCATCTCCTATGGTTGATGGGATCGCTGGACGAAGGATCGTAAACCAACCGACAGTCCCAGAAGGGTCAAGATCTTTGTCCCATTGCTCTCGGCCGTGACCCTCAGTGAATACTGAGGGTGCTTTGCGATCGGTGAATACTCCACGGAATGATTGTGTGAGAGCGGCAATGAACAGATCGATAGGTTCCGTCGTGAACGCAGCGCTACAACTGTTCATGAGGGCTGTGCTAATTTCCTCGCTAAGCTCGAACCCAATGCTTGTGATATCACCCCAGAGATTCCGATGTTGTGGGATTCCCCAATAATCCATCGTGTGAGGTACGGGATCCAGAGATGAATCAGGTAGAGCTATCTCCGGTGTCAATTCTTTCGCATGCCTGGCTTGTTCCAAACACCAGATCTGGAAAGGGACTGGAGCGTCAGCAGTCAAAGTGCCAACCTCGAGCAATTCTTCCAATTGTTGCAAGATCGTTCGCCAGGAAACAATATCAATGACTAGATGATGAGCGACCAGAAACATGACTTGATTGCCGTCCTGTTGGCCTAGACAAGCGGCAGTACTAACTTGGTTGAGCTCAAAAAGATCAACCGCGAAGACAGGCCCATCGACAATGTCAATTCGCGATTGGGTTTCCGCAATGGTTGAAGCAACTGCGGGAGCCTCGAAACTGGTCACCGTATGTACAGCAAATGAAAATGCTCCTTGTGCAATGGGCAGCACCTTTTGCTGCCAGACACCATCTTGATTCATCTTGAAACGGGCTCGTAGCATCGAATGTTGACTGACAAGAGCTTCCAAAGCTCGGGCGATGGCACGCACGCCCTTGTTTCTGGTAAGTCGGACGAAGAAGCTCTGATTGAGACGCGATGAACCTCGATCATCACTGTTGGACCCTCCGAGCTCAAAGAAAAGTTGTTGCACGGGAGAGAGGTCAAATGCTGAGTCAAGTGCCTCTACCCGGGAGATTGAAGACCGCTGCTCTTGATCTATCCGCAGTGCGAGTTGAGACAATGTTCGACTGCCCATAATGTCTTGCACGTTGATCTGCATCTTTTCGGTACGGAACCTAGATGCTAATTGCATTGCTGTGATCGAATCACCACCATGGCTCAAAAAGGAGCGTGCCATGGAGATTCGCCCGGCTGATGCACCCAACACCTCTGCAGTCAGTTTGGATAGTACAGTCTCCATGGGAGTCGCCGCTCGTGCCGATGGGTCGTCGAAAAGCTGCTCCTCCGTGTCTCCCACTTGTCTCAGAGCAGCAGTCGCTGTGTTGGGGTCCAGTTCGACCAGCCATTGATTCAACTTCATTCGGGCGATCTTGCCCGCAGCACTCAATGGTAGTGTATTGACAAGCAGCCATGCTGATGGCACCATGAATGAGGGGACTTGATCTGCAAGAGCATGTCGTATACGCCACAGTTCAAGCTTAGCCAGCTCGTTCTGAGTACCGCGGAGCAGTTGGAGACCCCAACCACTGCCTTGTCCGTGCATCTGCGTCGAGTCTTCAAGAACTTCAAGTGAATGGGTGCTTGTGCTAGTATTGTCACTTGAAGTCTTCCCAAAAACTGCTCCGGGCAAAGTGATCGCCGCGGTAAGGTGCCCTGACAAGGGCCCGTCCTTAGGTAACAGAACTGCGCCAGATGCAACGAGACCACCCGCGCAAAGACGATGCTCAATCTCGCCAAGCTCAACGCGTTGTCCCCTGACTTTGACTTGAGAATCTTTTCGACCAACATACCGCAACGAACCGTCCTCGCTATATTTTACAAGGTCCCCGGTTTTGTAGAGTCGTCCTAGAGATTTTGGGTGGCTTTGATTTCTCAAGAAACCTGGGTCTCTCAAGAACGATGCTTGAGTCGCTTCAGTATTCTGAATGTACTCTCGGGCTAGCTGTGGACCCTCGATGTAGAGTTCCCCAACAGCACCGATTGGCGATAACTTTGTCGGGTCGTTCAAGCTGACAACCCATGTTCGTCCTCCAATTGCACTCCCAATCAGGTCCGGAGGCTGATCGATTGTTTTTATCTCACAGATCGTGGCTATGACACATGCTTCTGTTGGACCGTACGCATTGAAGAGCGTGACATGGTCAACCCACGTCATGATAAGCTCCTGCCTAATTGCCTCGCCACCTAGTACTAGTGTCTTCAGATACGGTACCTGACTCGGCTGGATCAGGCTAACAGTTGACGGTGTAAACAGGGCCCAATTTGCCTGTAACTCAGTCATTGCTCTAGCGATGTCATTAAGCCGCTGACCCTCGCTAGGAATGCAGACGCAACCGCCATAAACCAGAGTGGTAAGGATCTCGGTGATGCTGGCATCGAACGCTAGTGAGGCAAAGTGTAGTGCACGGGTGTGAGGTCCAAACTCCATAGCTAATCCATGTGCAAGTATACTGGAGCAGATCGCCTTATGCTCTAGGACAACGCCTTTTGGTTTGCCGGTGCTTCCAGAGGTGAACATCACATATCCAATGTCCGTCGGGTGGGAGGGTGACCTGCTAGTAGGTTCTTTCCCGCGGTTGATGTCTGGCCATTTCGAATTCTGGGATTCCGATACCTCGATGACTTTCTCGCCGAGAATTGAGAGTGTGCTGGGTCCTGTCAGTACGAATTGGGCTTGTGTGATCGCGAGAATGTCCTCAATCCGTCCAAGAGGTGCACCAGGGTCTAGTGGCACGAAGGCCGCCCCTGTCTTAAGCACGGCTAGTATTGCTACAATGACGTAGCGACCCTTCTCCATGCATATGGGTACCAGCGCACCTCGAGAAATGCCTCGATTGCTAAGATGCGCGGACAGCCTATCCGAGAGGAAGTCCATCTCACTAAAGGTTAGGTCACCATCCCAAGAACAAACGGCTGCTGCTTCAGGGTGCAATCTTATCTGAGCCCTGACCAAGTCTTGAACGCAAGTGTCTTTAGAGGATGGAGTGTTGGCATTCCAGCCATAGATGAGGTCTGCTTGCTCGGCACTAAGCGTCTCAAGGTCGCTGAGAGGGTCTCCAGGTTCGCATGTGTACAAGCTCTGTACCACGTGAGCAAACTGCGAGAGCAGGTATTGAACTTCTATTGACGAGATGACCTCAGAGTCGAACTGTGCATCTACAAAGATCGCGTCATTATCAGATCGACAGTCCACAACAAGAGCATAAGTGTAGAAGCCAGCAAGGTCGGGCAATGCCAGCCGAGGTGCCAACAAAGGCTCCTCTGAAGAGCCCGGAGTTGTGCTGTGTCTGATCTGCGGTTGGACTGCGAGCAATGTCTGAAACTGGCAGGCGGAATAGGCATCTGTGCTCAATCTTTGGATCCGCTGGATACCGGCTTGCTCGAATGGAATCGCATCTGCCCTCGACCGCTGGACATGGCTTAGATATGAAGAGATTGTCAATTCTTTTTGTAATCGTAGGCGGGCTGGCACGGTGGTTATGGTCGGACCAAAGACCCGTGCTGCATCTTTGATAGGAGCATTACGCCCATTCAACGTCAAACCAAAGGCCACATCTTCCGATCCTGTCTGAGTTGCAAGAACCACCGCCCAGGCTGCTTCGAGCACTGTCGCGAAGGTCAAAGCTGGCTTGGAATGATTCGGCAAGATGAAACTATGCTGCTTCCGCTTGTTTGTCCGTGACTGGTGACTTGGGGACGGAAGTTGAGGAAATGACGTCCCGCTCCAGCCTTGGAGGTAATCAGCCCAAAACTTGTCGCTGTCCTCGGCGGAGCTTCCTGGGGTATTAAGGTGTTTGATGAAGCGTGAGAAAGGAACCAGTGACGCGCCTAGATCCGGCCAAGATTTCGAGCTTCCGCTAATGGCTTTGTATGCTTCTTGGACGGATTGCATCAATAGTTGCATCGCCCAACCATCGTATATCACGTGTTGAGCTGTCCATACGAGATACGTTGATTCGGTCGCGGATAATAATTTGGTCCCGTCGCGTTGAAACTCATTGTCTGTACCAGTCCCTTCTGCCCTCTGGTCATGAACCAAGGCGATACGGCTGAGAGGACTGCCATACTGCATGGGTGAGCTCTGATCGCGCCTCAAATAGCTCTCGAGACCAATCTCATGCTGCCACGCAACTTCCTCCTTCAGCACGACCTGCATGAATCCCACCTGGTCGACATGGATGATCCGGGTTCGGAGAATAGGGCTGACCGCTACGATGGCATTCCATGCTATCTTCAGGCTATCGAGATTGACATCGGCTCGAAGACGGAAAGTATGCTGTGCCATGTAAGTGCCGGGCTGCTTTGAAGCAAGCGCCATGATCCCTTGCTGAAGAGCTGTACATGGGTACATGTCCTCAACTTGTTCCACATCTACGTCGCATTGATTCGCAGCTTCTGCAATGAGTACCGTCCGCTGTTCCCTCCAGTTTTCGTCGAGGCCATCTTTGTTCAGGTGTGTCGCCAGGATTTCGAATGGCTCGTCGTGGTCTGGAATCAAATTTTCCTCAATACCGGCTTCCTCGGCCATGGTGGAGAGCTGCGGAGAGCGGAATATGTTGCTGACCGTCAATCGTATGCCTACTTCCCCCGCTAAAGCGACGAGTCGCATGGCGTCTATTGAATCACCACCCATCTGGAAGAAAGTAGCATCAGAACCCACAGAACCCTGTGGTAGCCGGAGGACCTGTTCCCACAGGAGTTGCAATTGTTTCTCTGCCTCGGTCGTTGGTTCGCGCTTTTCCGCCTGTGTCTGTTCATACATGGCAAGGGCTTCGGCGCGAATGCTACGACCCCAAGCTTGGAGCTCACGTCTATCCAACTTTCCGGAAGAAGTCGTCGGTAGATGATGCACTGGAACAAATGCCTGAGGTATCATATATGGCGGAAGCACCTCTATAAGCTGAGACCGTGTCTTCACAATGTCCGTATGGTGCGACTGCGAGACGTGCGCTACCCATTGATGGATTGGTCTTTCTCTTTCAAGAGATGTATGATGACTCCGTTGACCATTTATCGACATGTCGCGGATCTCCGAGACCGACATCTGAACAAAAGCAACAAGAATCTGACTATCTTGTTTGTTTGACGGTCTTATCACTTCAGCCGCCGCAGTACGTGCGCCCGGCCACAGTCTTTCCACTGCCAACGCGACTTCGCTCAATTCAAGCCGCTGTCCGCGAAGCTTGACTTGGTTGCCCTTCCGGCCTACCATGAGTAACGAGCCATCTTCGGCGTACCGCACCAGATCACCAGTGCGATAAACTCGATCCTCGTTAGTGGACTGACCGATGTCCTGGAGATCTGATGGCCTGATGAACGGGTCTTGCCCTCGATCGCCAGGAAGCTCGAGATACCCACGTGCAACGTTAGGGCCTTGTACAATGAGCTCTCCCACAGCTCCGATCGGCGCAAGTATACCAGGATTCGACGGGTCAGCAACCCAAGCTTGGCAACATATGGCCGTGCCGAGAAGGTTTGTCGAATCAGACGCACCAGCGATCATGTCAGCGTAGGTAGAGAAGACGCATGCCTCGGTAGGTCCATAACCGTTGATAAGTCTGACAGAGTCAGACCAGATCTCAATATGTCGTGCTGTCATTGCTTCTCCGATCAGGACAAGCGTTTTAAGATATGGTAGCTGATCCGGTCTTACGGTTGCTATAAGAGATGGTGTGAAAAAGGCCATGTTGATTCTCATAGCGTTCATACTTGCGACAGTGTTGTTGAGTCTGTCTTCTTCAGAAGGCACGCAGACACATCCGCCACGTGAGAGTGTAGTCAAAATCTCTGCAACGGTCACATCAAAGGCTAGGGATCCAAAATGGAAGACCCTCGAACTTGAGTCTATACCCATTGCATCTCCGTGAGCTTTTGCGCTCGAGCAGACACTTGAATGTTCGACTACAACCCCTTTCGGCGTACCAGTACTGCCGGACGTAAAGAAGATATAGGCAGCATCGTCTGGTGTCGAAGGCTTTGCTGTGTTCAATCTTGGCGAAAGACTCCCGCTAGTAGGGAACATTTCCGTAGACTGGACATCCTTAGATATCTCTATCGTCTCATCAAGTAAGGCGTTGAGCTTAGGTTTCGTTGCAGCATCTACTAGACACAGTCGAGTTTTAGCCATCCGGATGATTTCCTGAGCTCTGCTCTGTGGTACTGAAGGATCCAGAGGAACGAAAGTACCCCCGGCCCTAAGGATAGCCAGTATGGCGACAGCAGTCCACTTGGATCGCTCTAGGCACACTATGACTGTAACTTCTGGACCGACCCCGCGACCGGCAAGATTATGCGCGAGATCTAATGACAATGTGCCCAATGCACTATATGTCAGATTGCCGTCCCAAGCATTTATCGCATGTGCTTCAGGTGTGCTCTTTGCACGCTGTTCAATGAGATGATGAATGCATTCCGGCACTCGCTCCGCGTGATGTCGATTCCAAGACTTTACCCGATCTTCGTCGCAGCGGCCCATCTTCTCGACCGAAGACACGGTGTGATCCGCTGTCGACATGACCATGGCATGCAGGATCTTTCGGAAGCTGTCGACCATGCTTGCTGCTTGACTTTCGGTCATGACAGAAGACCAGTATTTGATGTTGCCTCCAATGGCGCCATCCCGTGTGCTTATGTTGACCGTTATGTCGAACTATTCATCTGTAAGTTTCCGAGTTTGATGATTCAACGGCGGAAAAAATGTGGAACATGATCTTACCTCTGTTGGGTCATGGCCTTCCAAGCTGGACAAGTTGATCTGGTGCGCCTCTACGTCTCCACCCTGTAAACTCTGCACAGAGACCAAGGTGTTGAAGAGGGGACGAGTGCCAAACCCAAGCGTGTGTTGGATATCCGCAATTGAAATGGCCTGGTGGGGTAGTGCTCTGAGATACATGTCCTTGCTTGCTTGCAAAAGTCCGGAGAAATCCAGACACGGACCCACCAAAAGGCGAGCAGTCAATATATTGATATACGGCCCAATACTTTGCTCGATACCATGAACAGGAATGTCACGTCCCGAAAGCACATAGCCAAATGACACGTCTTCCGACCCAGTATAAGTACGGAGAACGATTGCCCAAGTGGCATGGATCAGGTTTGATACGGTTACCTGGTAGGATGCGCAGAATCTTTCAACATCACCTCTCGAGACATCAATGTCCACATCCACGATGTTTGTCTGAGGCGTCGCCGTGATGAATCCAGCTCTGACAAGTTTTGGGAAGAGACACGGCTCAATATCCGCGAGTCGATTGCTCCAGTACTCCAGTGAAGACTCGCGAGAGATCCTAGAGAGATATTCAACATATCCACTATACCCCACACTCTGACCTGGAGGCAGTGCATCCTCGTAAGCAAGAACGAGGTCCTGCATGAGTATCGAGATTGAGACGCCGTCGACGAGCGCGTGACTGATGTGCAGCGTACATTGTACACGCCCTTCAGCAGTATAGAGAATTGTGAAGCGATGCAAAAGAGAAGTAGACTGTCCCGAAATTCTGTGTTGGACTTCGATGAGATGGTCTTGACAGATTCTAGATGCTCGCGCCTGCTTCACAACAACCTGGGCGTAGACACCGTCTCCTGTTATACCCTCGACAAAGCTTGTACGAAGCATGGGATGCCGGGAAACGACCATCTGCCATGCAGTGGCAAGTCGATCAATATCTATCGGAGTCTCAGTAGTCGACTGAGCTTCTAGAGCCAGCCGCGTATTGTAGTGTTCGGGTTCTCGAACTTGGCTGACAAGGATCCCGTGTTGCACAGGTGAGCAAGGGAAAATGTCTTCTACCTCGGTGGTGTCGGAAATTCCAATCCCGGGAAGACGAGAATTCAAGAGCACCTCGAGACGTCCCTGTGTGAGTTTGAGTAGAGGTAAGTCACTGATTGTGAATTGACGGGGCTGCTGATGGGATAAGCGGCAGATCAGGTCGACCATGACTTGCTCGCAGCGATCAATCCACTCCGCTATCTTGGATTGATGGGATGTTCTGCTGCTGAATGCAAACTGCATCATAGTGAAGCCGTTCGTTACAGATGCAGAGATGTCGAAGACAGACATTCTTGTCGTCTGGGAGCCGACGTCTGCTACATCGAGTCCGCCCGGACGAGTTGCTTGAGTGAACAGAGCGTCTTCGTTCTCGAACTGCTGAAATCGGCCCAGATAATTGAATACTATCTCCGCCTGGCGCTGGGCTCCAAAAAATTCTCGCCCTTGTGTATTGAGAAAGCGACTGGCGAAATACGCCCAGCCGTGACTAGGCGTACTGCGTCGAGAGTCTTTGACCGACCTCAAGGTCCAAAGTAAATCTTCGCCGTTTGACGAATCCATGATTGGCCGAAGTATTGTGAACCATCCTACAGTACTAGACAAGTCGATAGAGGTATTCCATGGTTCTCTTCCATGCCCTTCACTAAACATGGTAGGAGCCTGCCGCTCGGGAAAGACAAGCTGGAAAGAAAACAAGAGAGCTGCCGTAAAGATATCGACAGGCTCAGTGTTGAAAGGAAGATTGCTTGACCCAAGCAGTTTGGTAGTGAGGTCTTGGTCGAGCGTGAAATGCTTGGTCTCGACATCTTTCCAGACATTCGTCTCTGTGTCTGCACCCCAAAAATCACAATCGTCGACGGGCAGATCAAAAGGAAGCGCCATGGCAGGTGATAGATGCTTCTCGGCGTATTCTTGTTGCATCTTGCTCCAGCTTTGAAACGACGTAGACTTCTCCGCAGAGAGCATCCCATCGTCTAACAACTCGACCAACTGCTGGAGTAGGATTCGCCAAGACACCAAGTCAACGACCAGGTGGTGAGCGACAAGGAAAACTGTCTGGGACACAGGCATGGTCACATCAGACGACTCCTGCTCGAGAAAGTCGACTGCAAATACGGGACCAGTCTGAAGATTGATGCATGACTGCGTCGAGGCGATCCTTTCCGCAATGTACGTATCTGGCTCTCCCTGCGGCACAATATGAGCGGAAAACGAGAAAGAATCGCGATCGTGAGGGATTATTCGCTGCGTCCAGCGACCCGTACTGTCGACGGAGAATCTTGCGCGAAGCATTGAATGGCGACCCACAAGAGAATCAACCGCGCGAGCGACCTCTGACACTTCTTTTGTCTTAGAAAGACGCAAGTAAAAACTCTGGTTGAAACGTGCTTTCTTGACTGCCTCCGTTGGAGCCGAGTCAAGGTATAAGCACTGTATAGGCGTGAGTTCGAAATCTTGATTCACGATGTCTCCTGCATTGCTAGGTGAGGAATTTTCGTCGACAGCAACACAGAGGGCGAGCTGCGAGAGGTTGCGGGATCGTAAGATGTCTTGCACACTTAGTCGCATATGCCTCTTGCGATAGCGAGACCCGAGCTGCATAGCACTGATCGAATCTCCGCCTAATGCCAAGAATGAGCGTGCCATAGAGACACGCGCAATTGGTAGGCTTAGGATGTCTGCACAACTCTCTTGTAGCATACGTTCCATCGGAGTCATCGTGGCAGAGAGGTCGGCGCATTCTGGTCCTGCGAAATTGTCATGTCTTTCGAGGAGGCTATCCACAATGGTATTCTCATCAAGATCTTCAATCCATCTGAGCAACCTTGATCGGTCCATCTTGCCCGAACTGGATAAAGGTATGGACTCCACCGCTAGCCATGCTGTTGGAATCATGAAATGCGGAAGCCACTTGCCAAGCTCCTCTTCCATCTCAACAGATCTCAGTCGTGCTATTGATGAGCGCGCTCCCTGCAAGAAACATAGATCTGGCAGTGCAGTCTCCTTATTTTGGTTTTCCGTTTCTGCTTGAAGATCATCGACATCTTGTCTCTCGGTGATTTGTGCCGGGGGGTCAGCAAGGGCGAAAATGGCGATTACCCGTCCTGACAAGGGACCTTTCTTCGCATACAGTGCGGCACCCGCTCCGACATGCACGTTAGCCAGCATCTTGTCTTCAATCTCGTTGAGATCCAGTCGTTGGCCCCTGAGTTTGATTTGTGTATCTTTGCGGCCCACGTAAACCAGATTGCCATCGCTGTCATACTTGACAAGGTCCCCAGTACGATACAATTTCTGGGCCGTCACTATGGCGAATTTTCCCAAAAACTCAGGTTCGTCCACGAATGCGGCAGATGTGGCAGGATTGTTATGAAGATACCCTCGAGCCATCTGTGGGCCTTCCATCCATAACTCACCAACGCAACCGACGCCAGCTAGCTGTTTCTTGTTGGCCAGACTTACGACCCATGCTAGTGACCCTACAGGCCGTCCGATGGTTTCCGAGTTTGACTTTGCTGTAGGCGGGATCTCATGCACAAGGGTGATCACACACATCTCGGTCGGGCCATAGGCGATAAACAAGCGGACTTTCCCGGACCAGCGATCGATGAGGTCTCGCCGAGCCACCTCACCTCCCAAAACCAATGTATCTAGACTCGGAACTTGATGGGGTTGGAGGAGCGAGGCAGTGGAGGGAGTAAGTAAGGCCCAATTGGCTTTGAGGCTGTTTATGGAGCCAGCAAGGTCATTGAATCGCTGCTCGTCAGATGGTATACACACACAGCCACCATGGACCAAGGTTGTCAAGATTTCTGTAATGCTGGCGTCAAAAGAAATCGAGGCAAAGTGGAACGTCCGTGTACGCGCACTAAAGTCCAGTGCCTTTCCATGGGCGAGTAGGCTAGAACATATCGCTTTATGCTCCAATACCACTCCTTTCGGCCTACCCGTGGTGCCGGAGGTGAACATGACGTACCCCATATCCGATGGTTCCACGATTGTCTTCGGTGGCTTCACATTGTTTGGCCAATCCATAACATTAGTGCTAGAGATCCAGATTATCTTGGTGTTCTTAAAAATTCGTCCTCTTCCAGGACTTGCGATTGCCAGCTCTGCACCAACAGCGATGCCTATCTCTTGAACCCGACCGGTCGGTGTCGCTGTGTCGAGCGGCACAAACGCAGCACCCGCCCTTAGCACGGCCAGCATGGCAACAACCACCCATATGGATCTGTCGATACATAGTGGGATGATCATGCCGGGACAAGCGCCAAGGTCGACTAAGTGCGCAGCTAGGCGACAAGAAAGCGTATCAAGTTCAGCGTACGTTATGTCGCCCTCCCAAGAGCACAAAGCTTGCGACTGCGGCTGTAAATGTTTCTGATGCAGTATCAGTCCGTGTATAAGTGCGTTATGCTCGGGGACCTCAGAGGGAATCCAATGTCTGATCATTTCTTCGTCGTGCGGGCTGAAAAGATCCACATCGACAACCAAACACTCCTCATCGGAGTTCATAAGCTGTTTCACGACATGCTCAAGTTGGTATAGTAGATTCTGCACCTCCCAAGCTGAGATGACAGACTGGTCGAATGACATTTCAATGTCCACTCGCTCCATACTGGGACGGAACTCTACAACAAGCGGGTATGTGTGGAAGCCTTGCAAGTCTGAGACCGCTTTCACTGGTTCCATAAGCTCTTCTCTCACGGTATCGTCAGTACCAGACACGCCGATCTCTTTTCTTGTAGGATGGACTGCAAGCAGAGTCTGGAACTGACAGGCTGCTTTTGCATCTAAGCTAAAGCTTTGGATCTTCTGCAATCCTGTCTGCTCGTACGGAATCATGTCTGTCGCTGTCTGGCGCACTTGTTCCTTGAGGTACTTCACAGTTGAAACAGGGTCTAGCTGCGTTCGAATGGGTACGGTAGTGATTGTTGGGCCAGCTATGCTACCAATAGCATCAACTGGTGCGTTTCGACCACTTAGTGTCATGCCGAAAACGACATCATTCGAATCGGTGTATCGTGAAACCACTAAGGTCCATGCAGCCTTCAACAACGTCGCATCCACGAGACCGTGCCTGTTGACATTGTCAAGCTTGAATGAGTGAGCTGCGAAGCGATCAGTCCGGGCCTGATGCATGGCGTTGGGCAGGGTGGGGAAAGGGCTCCCACTCCATCCATCAAGTTGTTTGCGCCAGTATTCTGCGTCGAGATACGACTGGGAGTCCTTAAGACCTTTCAGGTACCGGATGAAACGAGAGAATTGCACTGGATGCAATGCCGATGATCCCACGTCATCTTTGTACACCGCAAGAACTCGATCAAGAAGCATTCCGGCGACCCATCCATCGTATACTGCATGTTGTGCAGTCCACACAAGGTACCACTGCGATTCCCGTCCAGACTCAGTCGATAGTGTTCTCCGACCCTCTGACCCATCGATCTGTTCCGTGTCTTCTTCCTTCACGAGCGCGAAGCGGTTCAGTGCAGTACCATAGCCCATCACCTGAGCTTTATCATGAGAAAGGAATTCATGAAGTCCTGTCCAAGATTGCCATGAATTCTCGTCCCGTAAGAGGACTTGTGTTGGGCCTTGACCATCGAGATCGATGATGCGAGTGCGCAGAATATCTGTCGAGGCCACGACCTTGCCCCATGCGGCCTTCAGTTTTTGCACATCGACGTGTCTCCCTAGCTTGAAAGTGTGCTGTGCCATGTACGCCCCTTCTTGTCGGGCTGAAAGTTTGATGATACCTTGCTGTAGGGCAGTACATGGATACATGTCAGCTACACAGTCTTCCGAGAGACCACACTGCCGAGCAGCTATCGAGATGATTCGTGTTCTTTCTGTCTCCGTCTCCTCGTCACTCTTGCTTGGGTCACCAAGTAGTAAGTCAAATGGCTTTGCATCAGGCGACTCTTGCAGATGAGTGTTTCCGGGATCTGTTGCGACACTTTCTATCTCTTCCGCAAGCTGCCAGAGTAATGACCTACGAAACAGTGCGCCAACCGTAAACGACAATCTCGCATCGGCCGCTAGTGCGACAAGTCGAATTGCATCTACAGAGTCTCCACCCAGTTGAAAAAAGTCGTCATCGGCACCAACAGATCCCTCTGGAAGTTGAAGTGTTTGCTCCCATAGGCTTTGCAACTGCCGCTGAGTCGGTGTGGTCGCTTCCTTGGCCGATGTCTTGGAAAGACCATATGCCTTGAGGCCCTTATCTCCAAGCGCAAGCGCAGCATCACGAAGCTTAATTCTGTCGATCTTACCAGAGGGTGTCAGAGGCATACGTGTCACGGGTAGGAACATCCTGGGAACCATGTAGGCAGGCAAGCGGTCTGAGAGAAATCCTTGCAAGAAACGAGACCTCTCGTGAAGAGTTTCTCGGGGCGGAAGTAGTTCGAACGATTGTGACCAAGCCTTGTCAGTGGTCTCTTGGTCATCTTCTTGCAAATAGGCGATTAGGATGTGGCCTCGAACGCTTTCCTTGGGCCGAAGAACATCAACCACAATACTCGCGAGCTCAGGAGCAGCGAGCCGGAGAGTATGCTCGACTTCACCAAGCTCCACTCTTTGCCCCCTGATCTTGACTTGATGATCTTTTCGCCCAACATAGCTGAGAGACCCATTGTCGTTATAACGGACCAGATCGCGTGTTCGATAGACCTTGTCAAGGTCACGTGAACAATCTCCCTGAAGCCTACGTATCCACTCAGGCGTGCTGATGAATGCAGCGGAGGTCTGATGTTCGTCATTCAAATAACCTCGAGACAAAGTTGGACCCTGCACAAGAAGCTCTCCTACACTTCCTATGGGCGCGGGTCTGTTCGGATTTCCTTCCGCTGAGATCCAACACAGACAGTTGACGCTTTTGCCGATCACTGTAGGGTCACTAGCTGAGTCGATTCCATTGTTAACAGTGACTTCGATAGAGCATTCGCTAGGCCCGTAGGCATTAATGAGCTGTGTATACCTAGACCATTCAAGGTCGGCAGGAGTGATCGCTTCACCAACTAGAAGTAGTGTCTTAAGACTTGGCAGCTGAGCTGGACGGAATTGGCGGATCATTGAAGGTGTTAAGATGGCCCAATTGACAGCGTGCTTCCTAATAAAATCTGGAAGACGATTTAATCGTTCTTGTTCGCTGAGAATGCAGATGCTGCCTCCCTGGACCAACGTTGACAGTGTCTCGGTTGTTGCGGCATCGAAAGCATACGAAGAAAATTGGAGTACCCTGGAACGATCAGTCAAGTTCGTCGCATCAGCATGCGCTAATGTCATTGAGCAGAAAGACCTGTGCTCAATCATGACACCTTTGGGAACGCCTGTTGAGCCCGATGTAAATATGACACAAGCAAGGTTGCTAGGATTAGACCTGACGTCGGGTTTCTGGGATGCTGTGTTTCTACCGAACCTGTCCAATTCCTTACGAGACAGGATTACAGTCTGCAGGTTCAAAAAGTTCTCGCACGAATGCGAAACGTGGGCGTATGTTTCCGGCGAGCAAACAATCACTCGGGCCGCAGTTGTGCCAACAATGGTTGACAGACGTCGCGCGGAAACCGCTTGGTCAAGGGGAACAAACGCGCCGCCCGCCTTGAGCACACCTAGCATAGCGACGACCATCCACATTGATTTTTCGAACACAATTGGTACCAGTGTCTCCGGATTGACACCCTCGCATATCAATCGTACAGCCAATTGGTCAGATACTGCGTCGAGTTCCTGATATGTCATCTCGCCATCACAAGCAGATATCGCCAGGGCCTCGGGGTTGGCCTTCACCCGATCGTGGATCAGGGAATGGATGCAACAATCCACCGCAACCGGTATTTGAGAGTTCCATTGCGCAATAGATCTCATGTCCCTGCTCCCGAGCCACTCCACACTTCCACAGGTGCGATCTGCACTTCGCACGAGGAAGGTCAAGGCATCGAGAAAAACCTCCGACAATGCGTCAGCTTGGCTGCTGGTCATTATGTTGCTCCAGTATTTAAGATTTCCAGCGACGACATTGGATTGTACCCCTATGTTGACCGTGATGTCAAACTATCTGTGTCAGCGAACACGTCCATAAAGACACAGTCAATTGTAAACGCTTCGCTTACCTCAGTAGGATCATGCCCACCAGTGCTACGGAAGCTGATGTCCGGTTGCTGCGACTCAGTGTCCGTTTTGTACATCTGTACTGAAACACCGGTATTGAAGATGGTATGCCCGGCCAGGCCCAGCGCATGCTGAATCTTGGCGAGCGAGCAAGTCGCATGCGTCAAAGATTGGACATGATCTTTCTTGCTGACTTCAACCAAATCTGCAGCAGTTGCCTCGTCTCGTATCGAAAAGGATGCTATAAGAAGGTTAATAAATGGACCTACCGTAGTGTCTACGTTCTTGCCAGGAATATCACGCCCAGACGTGAGATAGCCAAAGCATACGTCTTCGGAGGCCGTGTATGCTCTCAAAACTAGTGCCCAAGCTGCATGCACCAAGTTTGATACTGTAGCGTTACTCCGCATGCAGAAACTTTTGATGTCGCTCTGGATATCACCGAGGTCAAGGTCCTTGGTAAAAAGTTCAGAAGCTGTTCTAGGCAAAGCTGCCGTGGATCCCATCAGACTAGGAAAGTGACATGGCTCAACGCCAGCTAGATAAGTCGTCCAGTACTCTAACGCTTCCGCGTCTGATTTCGTAGACAGATGCTCAATGAAGTCGCGGTACCGCGGTCCCGGACTGTTCTGTAACAGACCTTGGCACGACTGTGTGAGGTCGTTGAATAGAATAGAAATCGAAGCACCATCAATCAGGGCATGATTGATGTCGAGTCGGCACGACACTTGGCTACAATTACTCGTCGTCCGAAGGATAAGTCGATGGGCGGGGCGGACGCCTTTCGCCGGCAGATATTCGGAACATTCTTCGTTCGGCTGAACAAGGATGTCCGCTTCCACCTTCTTCAGGACCGCCTGAAGGTAGAGACCCTCACTCGATGTGTCCTCAATGAAAATTGTGCGCAGGATAGGATGACGATCCACCACGCTCTGCCAAGCTCGGGCGATTCGATCCGTTTGCAGCTCACCTCTGGTGGCCGTAGCTTCAAATTCGAACTGTGTGTTGTAAGAACCAGCAGATCTGCTTTGGTTGACCAGTATCCCGTGCTGTAGCGGTGAGCAAGGATAGATGTCCTCGACAACTTCAGGGCTGAGTCCTAGTTGGGGCAGGTCATGGTTCAGTAATGCGTCTTGACCGGCCTTGTTGAGTCTGATCAGCGGGAAATCGCTGATCGTGAATTGTGGCAATCGATGCGGAAGCATTTCAGTCAGCGTGATCAATGTCTGACGGTAGCGGTCCACCCATTCATGAATCCTTGTCAGATGCTGAGAGCGTCTGTTGAAGACGAAAGTCTGAGACATGCGATTGTTGTCGACAACAGCGGAAACGTCGAACACCGCCATCCGAGGCGTACCCAGGCCGATATCCATTGCACCAGGATTGGTGAAAGTTCGCGGTTCTTGATGGAAAAGCGCATCTTCCCTTTCCAACTGTTGGAACTTGCCCACGTAATTGAAAAGGATTTCCATTGCGTGCTGGGAACCGAAAGCTTGACGGCCGAGAGTGTTCAGAAATCGACTCGCGAAATACTCCCAGCCATTTCCCGGTGTAGAGTTACGCACATCTTTGGTTCTTCGAAGGAATTCGATCAAGTCGCTTCGGCAGTCTTCTGACGGGATTGCTGTTGGTCGCATTGTAGTGAACCACCCCACTGTTCCAGAGAGGTCGATCTCTTCGTCCCACGATTCGCGTCCATGACCTTCGCTGAACACAACTGGTAGTCCTCTCTCGGGAAACGTTTCATTGAATGAGTACAGCAGTGCAGTAACAAGGATGTCGATTGGTTGTGTTGTTAAAGCCTTGTTGCAGTCCCCGAGCAAGAGCTCAGTGGTTTTCTCTTCCAAGCTGAATTCGATCGAATCCACGTCGGCCCATAGGTTCGGATGCCCTTGCATACTCCAGAAACTAAGATCGTCTGAATGCAAAGTCGTTTGGAGTACCCGCTCCGGCGTCAAGTACTTCTCAGCGTAGTCTCTTTGCAACTCACACCAGTTTTGAAAAGCAACAGGTTGCCCTTCTGACAACGTATTTGTTTCCAACAATTCTTCTAGTTGTGTGAGAATGAGGCGCCATGACACAAGATCGACAATCAAGTGGTGCGCGACTAAGAACAAGACTTGAGAAGTATCGGCGGACGAAATATCTTGTATGTCTCGCTTGTCCAGGGTGGCATGATCGGCCAGCTCAAAGAGGTTCACCGCAAACACAGGTCCAGACCGGATATCAATACGTGATTGCGTGGTGGATATTATGGAACCCATCTGATCGTTCATATCGGGTTCAAAAAGCTCATGTGCTGTGAATTCGAAAGAACCTGCCACATCCGCTGTGACATGCTGCTTCCACTCTCCACTTCCATCGACTGTGAATCTAGCACGTAGCATAGAGTGTTGACTTACGAGCGCCTCGATTGCGCGCACGATTTCTGGCACGCCTTTCCTGCGTGTGAGGCGTACGAGAAAACTCTGATTAAATCGAGATTCGACTGCTGTGCTACGACCATCCTCTGATCTCACAAGGTCCAGATAGTGCTGCTGGATTGGCGACGGCTTGAACGGCTGGTCGAAAGTTTCTTGGATGCGGACTACAGATCTTTGGGTCGTGGTCATGCGCAAAGCCAATTGAGACAGTGTCTGGGTACGAAGGATATTCTGTACCGTCACACGAAAGCCTTTTTGGCGACAACCTGCTGCAAGTTGCATCGCTGTGATGGAGTCACCTCCAAGTCCGAGGAACGATCGCGCCATTGATACTTCGGTCATCTGCAAGCCCAGTACTTCGGCGCAGACCTGTTGCAGTGCACACTCTGTTGTTGTCACAGCATTGCCTCCACCTCTTTCCACATCGGTCGTGTTTTCGGAGTACAGAGTGACGATAGGGTGCGCAGCCACTGTCCCGTCTAAGGCCTCGATCCAAGAAGTCGCGCCCATTCTATCAACTTTTCCAGAAGTGGTGAGAGGCAGGGAGTCTACCGGAATCCATATGTTTGGGATCATGTAGGATGGAAGCTGATCTGAGAGTGCGTGTCCGATTCTGGCAATTTTGACACGAGCCAAATCGAGTCTGGTGCCACTCAGGAAGCTGATACTGTTGTGTGTGTCTTTGTTCCCATATCCTTCTAGACTGTGACTGGTGTCTTCTTCTGGGGGGATCCTGTTACCGTGTCCCGTCCGAAATGAGTTGCACAGCGAAACTAGCACAGTGATCTGCCCGCTGGCCACACCTTGTTTAGGCAAGATGACCACGACAGCTTCCACATCTCTGTCAGCATATAGATGGGACTCAATTTCGCCAAGTTCAAGCCTTTGCCCTCGCACTTTGACTTGATTGTCTCTTCGTCCAATGTAAATGAGCATGCCATCCTCATTGTACTTTACGAGATCTCCAGTCCGATACAATCTGCGAGGCTCACCAAGCTTTAGAGGACGTATGAACTCAGGATCGACCACGAACGACGCATGAGTTGCTGCATCATCGTCAAAATAGCCGCGTGCCAATTGTGGTCCCTCAATCCATAACTCGCCGACCGAGCCAACGCATGCCAGTTGGGCATCATCTTCCATACTTACCACCCACGCGAGTGAACCAACGGCCTGGCCGATAGCTGATTTTGCCTGTCCATCTTTCTTAAGCGTGGTCGAGACGCAGAAGACGCAAGTCTCCGTAGGCCCGTAACCGTTGAAAAGCTCAACCCGGTCGCCCCAGCTATCGATGTTCTCCGGCTTAACTGCTTCACCCCCGAGTACTAGGGTTTTCAAGGACGGGACATCATCAGGCTTAATCAATCTTATGACAGATGGCGTAAAGAAAGCCCAATTGATCTGAAAATCGTTGATCACTTGTGTGATGTCGTCGACTCGTTGTCGCTCGCTTGGCACACAGATACAACCACCATGTACTAGAGTAGTGAACGTTTCTGCGATACTGGCATCGAAGTTCAACGAAGCAAAGTGTAAGGCCCTAGTCTTGCCGTTGAATCGCATCTTCTGACCATGAGCCAGCACGCTTGAACTGACCGCCGAGTGCTCCATCAAAACACCCTTAGGTGTTCCCGTGCTGCCTGATGTGAAAATGACATAGCAGATATCATTCGGTTCGACCCTGACCTGTTCGACAGCACGAGCTGCTGTCTCGATGTCCGGCCAAGAACCAACAGCCTCCTGAGACACCTCAAAGAGAGAAGCATCAGAATCAGCGAACGAAGCTGCTGTCTCGCGGTCGACCAGCACAAAGGCGGCATTTAATCTACGCATGACTGTTCTGATACGACCAACCGGAACAGTTGGATCGAACGGAACAAAAGCTGCGCCCGACTTCAATACTGCGAGTACCGCCACTACCGTCCAAATCGATCGTTCAATGCAGAGTGGAATCATATCTCCTCGTTTGACTCCGCGACTCATCAAGTGAGCGGCTAACTGAATGGCGAGATGATCCAGATCGGCGAAGGACAACTGGCCGTCCCATGAACAGACCGCGGTTGCTCTTGGACTCTGATGTACTTGACGTAAAATCAGCTCAGTCAATGTAGCTTCGATTGTGGTTGGCACATGAGCATTCCAAGTGCGTAGCAGCTGCTCATCTTCTGGCCCGAAAGCGCTCAGACGTGCGATCGCCAATTCTGGAGCGCAGATACACAGTTGGCTAATAAGATGAGTCAACTGATACAGTAATCTTCGTGCTTCCCATTCGGAAAGGACACGATCGTCGAACTGAGCTTCTAATTCCAAGCTCTGTTGTCCAGGACGATACTCCAAAACTAATGGGTAAGAATGGAACCCCTTTTGATTTCCTCCCAAGGGTCGAAAGAAGGCGGTCTCATCCACAGCGTCGTTTGTGCCTGACGGCTGAGTGACCAGGAGAGCTGTGAATCTGCAGGCATTCTGTTCGTCGGGTCCCAGCTTCGCGATGCGCTGCAGACCCCAGTGTTCATAGGCGCCGATGTCGTTGGCCTGCTGTCTCAGGTCTTGCAGAAAAGATGCTACAGATTGCTCGGGGTCCAGCTGGATACGCACGGGAAAAGTCGATATCGCAGGCCCCGCAATGGAACTCATGCCCGGCAAAGGGCCACTTCTTCCGCTGGAGATGGTTCCGAAGCAGACAACGTCAGATCCAGAGTAGCGCGAGGACAAGATCGCCCACGCGGCCCTTATAACCATTGGCATTTCGTAAGAGCTGAATCTATCTCCTGGCAGGTGGAATCTATGTGAGATAATACGACTGGTGTTCGCTCTGTAGTTCTCACTTGGCAAGCGAGGGAATATCTGTGCATTTCCTGTCAATTGAGCGCGCCAGAATTTCTCGGCCTCTTCATGGTTCTCGCGCGAGAGCCAACGGACGTATCGACTGAATGGCAACGCAGTCGTCACAGGCTCTTCGAAGTAGATCGCTTTGACCTGCTCCAAGATGAGTTGCAGAGTCCAGCCATCATAGATAGCGTGGTGCGCGGTCCAAATAAAGGTCTTAGATCCACAGGGAGGACTGATCAAGCGGAAAGTTGACAATGGTGTGTTATAAGACATGGCCTCGGCGTCTTGACGCAACTTTTCCCCGTCAAGCGAAGCTTCAGTCTTCCACAAGAAGTCTTGTTTGGCCACCAGCTGCACCATTCCTCGAGCACCATGAGGACGAATGCGGGTTCTCAAGATCGGGTTGGCTCGAACAGTCTGCTCCCATGCCGCTTCAAATCTGGCCTCGTCCAGTCCATCAGGGAGCAGGTACATCAGATGCGCAACATAAGTTCCCGGAGTTGCACGAGAAGTGGCCATGATTCCCTCCTGGAATGGGGTACAGGGGTAGGCGTCTTCAAAGTCTTCCATACTGAGTTTGTTTGAATTTGTCGTCTTGGAGGTTCAGAAAGACGGTTGCAAATGTGTCTTCAGCAAAGACAGATCCTGACGTCCTTAGTCTTCGAGAAGGAGATGTATCTCTTAGGCGGATGCCCCAGTGTATGCAAGCGACGGTCGCGGTATCTGCTAACCTAATACGCATGAATTGGCTCAAGGCTATGGAACCGATGCAACACTGCTAGTCAGGAACATCCGTCGACCAACAATCAGTCGCTTGGGAATCACATGCCGGTAGGAGGCTGATGGCCCGGGAGCGTGACTACACATCCATGTAGGAACATCATCCAATCAGAATCCCTAACCCTGATGCAGAGTCAGCTTAGCAATGGGTTTTCAGCCACTCTTGAGTCTTAATTCAGCACGCTACTTTTTGGCATCACTCTCAGATCTCAATCCTCCATCAGCCGATTCTGGGCAGCTCGTTCAGATGCTTGCGGGAATATCGGACACAGTCATTGAGTATGGTTTTTTGCGGCTAGGAACTATAACCTGTCCTAATGATTCAATATTTGGTGTGCTATCTTGGAGGATATCGCCATATATGATCGTCTTGGGCAAGAACCGAACCTCTTTTCATCCACTACTAGCACGAGGATTGGATCCCCAAAAATCTTGACCATTGGCTATACCATTTTGTCTTCATCAAGCCCTATCTAGACTACGAAAAGTCATTTTGTAGCATGTGACCCACATCACCGATCTTACCAAAGGCTACCATTGATCCTTTGCTCAGGATCAAAACTTTGTCGTACTCACTGATTGACTCCAAACGATGGGCAATGTTGACAACAGTTGAGTCGGAAAACTCAATCCTCATGAGCTCCTTGAGCCGGGTGGCCGTGACTTCGTCAACACTACAACTATTCGTCAGCAAACTGATACAGACTTGGAGGTGGAACATGATATCGTACGCTGCCGTAGGCTCATCGAGAAGCACAATTCGTCGCGGATGTAAGATGGCCCTGGCGAGAACAAAAAGCTGCTTTTGACCTGGAGACAATGGCAGCAGCGGCATTGGGGTCATATCGAGGCCACCTGCGGCTTGGACGATGTCCCATAGACCGGCTTTCGTGAGGACTAGGACAAGAGCATCATCTGACGCGGTTCCTGATGGATCCAGATTAGTCCTGACGCTGTCCATAATGAACGTTGGCTCCTGGCTGACGAATGTGATTGCCGAACGGACTGATTGTCTCGAGAGGGTCCCGATGTCGATGTCGTCGATGAAGATAGTTGAGCCAGACTCGGGATCCAGCATGCGCAGTAAACAGAGCATCAAAGTGCTCTTACCACTGAGTAGTTGTTAGTGATGGATGCTGGTTGCCAAATTCATTTGTGCCATACCTTCCCGTCCTTCCACAAATTGCAATCTTTTCGCCGGGATTGATGTGAAAGCTGACACGATCCAATGCGGGAGTGTGACTTTTCCTGTTGGCCAATTTAGCTTTCGATCAATTGTGATGGATTCTCTTCTCAACGTACCCGTAGGAAACTCTAAGATTATGTACTCTAAGGGCCCCAATAGATGGCCACAGTTTCGGGGCTTCCGAAGCCAGCACACCTTCGTCTTCGTTCACCGTATTCTGGGCAAACCCTCGGATGCGGGCGACAGCTCCCATCGAGATTTCCATGGACGTCCAATGCATGATCAAAGCCTTGAGCTGGCCGTTGAACGACAAGATGTTTACAAGTCCGACGGCGATGAATCCGCCCCCAATCGAACTACGCAGTTCAATCAGGACGACTGCCAGGAGGATGGCAAAAAGTCCCACTACCAAGTCAATGGTAACAGTAAGCCATCGCTGCAAACAATGGAACATGTAATATGCTCGTTGCGACATGTCCAAGTAGTGCCACTGATTTTTCTCATAGTGCTCCTGCCATCCAAAAGCCTGGATAGTGCTGAGCCCACTACTGCACTCCAAGAATCGAGAGTAGAGTGGACCTTTGGTCTCTAGATCGAGAAACCGTAGTTGACGTGAGGTGCGGAGATAGAATCTTTGGATCATGACGAGGATTCCGATACAGACGGGGAAGGCGATGGCAACGTACTTTCCCGCCACTCCGATGATGACGGCGCTTGATATACACATTGTGGCCGCTTTAACACACTTGTCAGTACTTGTGTGTGTTTTTCAAGCAGTCGAAGGACATACCAGCGAACGTATTCATCGTAGCGAGTGGCAATTCCGTGTCGATCAGTTGAAGGTCTTGACTGAACCTGCAGCTATCATAAGCACATCTACTTGATACCAACGGTACAATATCCAAGTACCTGCTTGTGGTGTCGCCCGCTTCGGTGGAAGACAAATCTGTCACGGGCGCGCTTCACGGATGGTTAATAAAGTTGATACGCAAACTGGAGCCCTCAAAAGACTTACTGGACTACTGTGTCAACAAGAACTTGATGGAAGAACGAGCCTGTCCTTGGTATCATGTTGACAAAGAACTCCCTACAAGCAGTCAACAGTTGAGTTTCTCGTCACAAGTCGGCAAGACTCACCAGCATGCAATCACTAAGCTTATCAAAGCTCCCGCGCCTAAAGCAGAGTATACTCCGAGATACTTGCCCAATTGGCCGCCAGGGTGCTTTGTATTGAACTGTGACCACATCTTCAACCAAACACCTAAGGCTGTCAGCGCGGTGCCACAAGTTGCGTTTGAGGATCTTACTTGGGAAAGCCTGGCAAAAGGTGAAGATGAGTATGAACGTCGTGAAGTATATCAGCGCAGACCACGCTACAGGCTTGATATAGTACTTGTAGGAACCGCTGGCACCGAAACGTCGATTGTAGTCTGCCTCGTCCTTTGCTTTTGACTCTTGCTCGTTCACAGCTTCTTCCTCCTCAGCGGGGACAGCGATTGTTGCTTCGTTCTCTTCGTCCTTCTCGGCAACCTCAAGTTTGGGCAATACCTCGTGAGATGATGAAGTCAATGGAGTAGGATCTTGACTCGAACCCGAGGCCGAGGCCTCTACGGATTCGCCTCTCGGTACCTCGGGTACAGGTCCCAGTGTCAAGGTTTGGTCTGCAAAATCCGAATATTCTCCTGCGACTAGTCAGTACAGCAATTTGAATGAACGGTGGTAGGTGATTCGACTACTTGAAGATGACACGAGCAGTATAGTAGTACCAAGCTCTCGCAGGAGTCCTCCCGGACCAAAAACCCGCTCGAAAACTGCCTGCTTTGTTCCAATGTCCAGCCCTCGCAGACTGTCGTCAAAAAGCATCAACTTGGCTTTCGAATAGATGCACCTCGCCATAGCCTTCTGAAAGTCAGTGTGCCCCCTAGAGTATGGTTCATTGGGGGAGGAGAAAACTCACCAGACGCTGTCTTTGTCCTCCACTAAGAGCGGCGCCGTTGCTTCCGATCTGGTTCCTGTCACCCCTGTGCCACAACCTAAAATCGAACTTCAACTGGCAGGCTTTGACCACAGTCTCGTACCAGTCTGGCTCAAACTGTGAACCTCCCAGTATAACCTCGCGTGCTGTACCGGCTGGTAACCAGGGAGTCTGTGCGCAATAGCCTATTGGGCCTGGCATCATGTGTTCGATTCCTGAGACGTCGGGCACCTCGCCCACCAGCGCTTTGAGGATCGTAGACTTGCCAGATCCGGTCGGGCCGACTATTAGCACGAAAGCGCCCTTGGATGCAACAAGATCGACGCCATCGACCTCGGCCGTGGTGTCTGGTGTCCAAGAAAACTGCGCTTGCCGGAGATCCAAGGCGATCTGATCGTATCCAGGGCCCTGGAATTCTATGAGAGAATGCGCGTCCCCATTGTGCTGCGGTGCTAAGAGCATCCGCTCGTCCTTACTGGCCCGCGAATGCTCTTCAGCCGGCTTTTCGTGGACCTTGCAGTATTTGTCGACTCTCTTGAAAGAATTTAGCGCTACTATGCAAACCGGCGCCATAGTAATGATCTGCGTCATGGGGGTCGCTACGATGTACAACAAAGTGAGGGAAGAGAATGCGCGTTCTACCGTGAACACTGAATTTGGATTCGATCTGTTGACCAATGCAAAAACGAGGAAGGTGAAGACGGGAGATATGATGGGCGTGAAGTATCCTGGGCACCGATTCATTAGCCATTGAAAACTACCCAAACCGCGTGGATTTCTCACCAAGAAGCATGTTCACTATCATGAGCTTTCTGAAGGGCTTTGAGATACGCAGCTCGTCTTCTCTGATGTCCTGCAGTAACCGCATGGCTTTGTCGAGCAGATTGGACAACTTGAGTCCGGCCGCTGAATTGAGCGTGACGCCTGTGGAGCCAACTCGTTGCGTCATCTTCGACACCCAAGCTGTCTGGGCCGAATTCACGCGTGCGGTGATTAGGACTGTGACGGAGCCAGCGACTATCAAAGGTGGTCAGCGGTCGGACATACTTCAGGGGAGGACTGGGTCGATTTACTGATAGCAATTACTATTGGGATCAAACAGGCTACTCCCAATTGCCTTTCGATGAGCCAGATGCCGATTGCAACTTCGAGCGGACAGGCCCAGAGCTCATGTAGAAAGAAAGCGGCGCTGGTGATGAGTTCGACATCGGTGCTCATGTGTGTGAGTGCAGCGTTCGCCTTTGCTTGATCTTTCGGACTTAGCCTCATGCTTCTTTCATAGATCAGACCAACAAGGCCTCCCCGCAACATCGTCATGACCCGTGTGATCTTGTACTGGTACTGGCAGCCAGCGAACTTGATTTATGAACGCGTCAGTCGGACTCGGTCGGGATTTGGGGTGAGACGTAAGACCTACCGCCATGCCCAGATACACGAATATGAAGGCGCCGATCAAGCCATAGCCCTGTTGATTCGTCTCTTTTGTCACTGGCAGAGCAGCGAGCGTTGTCGTATCAATGAGCAAGAAGGGCTGGGCAAATGTGAATGCTGTTGTACACAGCCGCCCGGGGAGAGCGGCAAGAATAGCCCACCGGAGTTTCCATAGGCTCTCGAGGACTAGCGAGCGATCTGTAGCATGGCCATCTGTAAATGCATGAGCTTGCCGTTTACGCAGAAGAAACTGATTGACTACACACTCTTGTCCAGGCCCAGCTTGCGGAAAGACCGGGCCAGCTTTTCCGAGCCCATTGCAGCGTCAAGGTTATACAGATCCCGAGTGGTTATGGTACGCGAGTAGCCAATTCTGAGGATCTTGCTCAACCAGAGGAAAGTCTGCCTGACGAACAGGTTGCTGGTCGTCTCCGGGGAGAGCGACGCAAAACTCACGCCAACAGTCTCCTTTTTCTGCACGCACTCGGCAAGGAAACTGAAGACCTCAAACCCTATTGAGACGCCGAATGCAATCGTAGGTCCACCGTGAGGAAATTCAAGAGCCAATGTGCGCATGTGTGCCGAGTCTAACAGTAGCAAAACAAGAAGGTATACGCAGATGAGTGTTGACGGCCTCAAGGTGTAGATGTGCTCAAAGTACGAGAGCGCCATGAGTGCCGGGCCGGTGATGAAACGCAGCGTGTACGCGGCGATGGAAGCAGAAGTACGGAAATCATTTTGGCGGGCGACAAGCACCAACAATGCGAGATTGACTATGGCAAGCAGCACGAAGAGCGTCTTTGAGAGAGGTCAGAACGTGTCAACGCAGCAGTGGACGGCCGGCTAAGATGTATACCAATTTGAAGAACAGCAATCTTGTGTTCACGACGATACGTCGTCTGCGGAGCAGCAAGGTGATTCGCAGCAGGGAAGCCAACAGTAAGAGAGTAGAGCAAGGTATCAACAGGATTGTCTCCTCAAAGAAGCGCGTGAAGTCGAAACCTCCTCGACACCGTCCAGCCCAGGGGCCAAACGATGCGTCAACCGACAGTGGACACGGCGTCACGGTCATGGTGTTGTGGATTCCTGGCTGGAGTTTGCACAGAGGAATTTGATAGCAAAAATGCCCAATCCAACTTGTCGAGGGGCGGCCTCGACATTACGATGCGAACAGAGCGAGAGTAGGCATCAGCACACCACGCGAGCCAACATCCACATGGGTACAATACCTGCTCGGGCACCACCATGGAGGATTGTGTAGTGCGGCTAGAGTTGCTTGTGATAGTCCGCACTAGTCTTGTTGAAGTATAGGCTGATGCTGACCCTGCATGTGATTAGCGGCCCGTCTCCGCATGGTCCGCCCTCCCCAGCAGTCAAAGCAAAGGATGCACTACTCACGTGACTACTCTACAGGTACCTTGCTCATATACGAGCCAGGCTAACATGCGAGGTCAGTGGTAATGCTGCATACAACAATTAACGCCATTTGTTGGTGATCTGTATAGTAACCACAAGTCTCGCCTGAGACACTTCGTGGATTTCAGCTAGACGTGTTTTCCCATGGTGCCATCAGCCGACGATCGGCATTCTGACCTTTCTCATCACGATCTTGTTGTGAATCACAATCCTGGTAAAAGGATTAGAGAGCGCGTGGGCCAGTGGCTTGGACGAGTCGAGGATTTGTCCATGATCGTTGAAGTTTGACCCCCAACTCTTCTGCCGTCGACGATCCTCGTGAAATCAGCTCGCCTTCGAAAGCGTCCGTCTTCTTTTCATGCTGTCTCCTTGAAACTGCTTGAGCTATTGAGATCAAGATGTCTACCTTTCCTGTCGGAAAACTCGAACAGATTCAATGGCAGTCTCCAAGCAGGAGTCGTGCGCCGCCACTGATCTTGATACACGACAGCTCTGGACTCGCATTCAACTATTTCCTGCTCGGAAACCTCGATCGTGACACCTTCGGCGTCTCGGACCCTCTGTTCGGCACAGATCAGAGCTGGACTGGTGGCATCGAACAGATAGCGAGAACATATGTCAAGGCCGTGCTGACTGTCTTTGGAAAGGGGCCGATAATACTGGGTGGTAAGTGGGAGACTGCCGTCGGAAAGACCATAACAAAGGCTAAAGTGCTTCTCCAGGCTGGTCACTTGGCGGCATGGTAGCGATTGAGATGTGCCATGTTCTACGGACAGAAACAGAGATCGACGTGCTCGGCCTGATACTGCTCGACACCCCAAATTGCCAGAATTGGGACCCGTCTGACCCCGAGGCCGTCGAGTACGAGCCCGCCCTTTCGACTTCAGTTTCTCCAAGAGTGAGAGCCTCGGTGACGCGGCGATTCCAGGATGCTCACGCCCTCGTAACCAATTGGGTCGTTCCCCAGACCAGGTCTGAGTGTCGTGGTTTGGAGCCGGAGCAAGAAGAGTATCATCACTTCCCCATCAAGACTCAATACGACTCCTTCCAGAATGAAATCGCGGGTGGCATGTCAACGTTAATTGCGGACCGCGACTTTGTCAAGAGTCTGCAATGGCAGCACGCAAGAGGCTGGCTGTCTCCGGGCCTCCTCGTCCGCGCTGCTGAGCGCGTGCCAATCCCTTCAAGAGAAGGGTTTGTCCGCGTGGACCAACATCGCCATTCCGCGCTGCTTGGTTGGGAGCAACACGAGTATAGCTTCGTACGGGTGGTGCGGGATGTTCCCGGCCACCACTATGATATCTTTGAGGGAGACGTAAGTACTTTTGTGCGAGTGAAAATAAGCCTTGGCGGACCGCTGACCCTGATCCAGGTGTCTATCATCACGTCTGCCGTGAGAGACTGGTGTCTCTTGCTGGACAAGCTTGCCGACAGCAACTCCAGGATTCGATCCGGTTGACTGCCAAGGTTTCACTGGCTATGACACCATGACACCATCGGCGACCAAAGTACTAATCTTTCTAATACCGAGTGGGGTTAGCGCTTTGCGCACCAGAATGGCTTTATAGCAAAAACAATGTCTGCTTGATAGATCATACGAAGTTATCATTTCGTAGCGGAATTATAGATTCAGACAGATGCAAAGAATGATTCAATACGTTCCGAGCACTCTTTTCTAGCTATTATAATGGTTGTATGCTGTAGATCCATCTCAGACACGTTTCGGACAAAGCAGCTGATTACTGAACTGCCATACAGAATTGCTTAGTTCATGAATCCATGGGATGCTTTGTTTATCGACAGATCTACCTCATTAACAAGTACAGAAATGGTTTAGAAACAGCTCTATTTGTTAATTTTCCAAAGGAACTCTTGTTTATGCAAGAATCGATGTCACTGTGATTATGGATGAAGTCGTCCAGGGTGTCCACGTCACCCATCTTCGACGCTCGTGCTCCAGACTCCAACCAAACCTCAGCTACCACGTGATCATGATGAGCTGTCGGAGTCACGCCGCCAAGGCATCCCTGACTTTTTGTTGGGAAACCCGATCCTCACCGGTCGCATCATCCCTTCGTAAAAATAGACCCACGCAGTAGTGGATTCCGAGCCAAGCATATGCCGATAGTTCAGCCTGCTAACGCTAGTGTTGTAAGACAGGCTCAAGCCGCCCCCGCAACCTTAACTGTGTCTGACACGACTTGGGCTCTCAAGACGCTACACACAGTAGGTATATGCAGTGTCAGTTCCTTCGCAGCGTCGAGCGCTTACGTGTTTGATCCTTCTACAGGCAGAGACATGGGAGCTCCTGGTCCACTCCCATCCCGCGAGCTCCGCTCCATGCTTTCCCACCATCCCTATCACTGGTTTGTCGGGCGCAGTTGTTGTGAAAGCGCACGATGCCTGGTCTGAGCAGCTTTCCACACTCAATCTCATATCTATCGCGACATTGCGTGAGCATCATGTCGGTGTTGACCGCAGGCGCTGCAGACAGCGGCCTGTTCAAACAGGTGCCGGCACGTGAACGGGACGACGTCAAGACTCTGCTGGGCGCTCCGTCCTCTTCCAAAACGTTCTCGCTGTCAGACGGGCGGGATATCGGCTTTGCGACGTTCGGGGCCGAATCCGGGCCCGCGGTTTTCTATCTGCACGGTTTTCCCGGGTCTCGCCTGTCCGGCGTCTTTCTCGACGACCCCGGCAAGAAGTTGGGAGCGAGAATCATCTCGGTCGATCGACCGGGACTAGGGCTCAGCTCGCCGCAACCGGGTCGGAGTCTGCTGGATCATGCGAAGGACATCCGCGAACTGGCGGCACATCTTGACATCAAGCAGTACGGCATCATCGGCATCTCGGGCGGCGGCCCTTATGCCCTGGCCTGTGCTCACGACATACCTCACGAGGAGCTGAGGGCCGTCTCGGTAATTGCGGGGATGGGTCCGGTTGATGTTGGATTCAAGGGGATGAACTGGGGGAACTGGGTCATCTTCCAAGGCTTTTCTTGGTGTCCCACGATCATGCGCTGGGTCCAGAAGAAAGTCGTAACGGCGCTCGCTGCAACTCCGACAGACAAAGTGGTCAAGCTCACACAGGATAACTTCAGGCAGGACTCGTGGATGGCGCCTAATCCAAAGGACTTTGAGGTGATGAAGAATCCCGACTTCATCTCGTTGGTGTTGGAGTTCAACCGCGAGCACTATAAGCAGGGCGTGGACGGATACATGGAAGAAGGACGACTCATGAGCAGCGATATGGGCTTCAAGCTCGAGGAAATCCCACCATCCGTGCCCATCCAGTTGTGGTATGGCAAGCAGGACAACCACGTTCCTCTCCACATGGGTGAAGCCATCGCAGCGCGTCTCAACAACCGTGCCGACTTCTATCTCAGAGACGAGACGCATCTCAGTATTGTGCTCAAGTACAGGTACGACGCTTTGGAACGCCTGCTCGAGAAAATGTAGTTCAACCGAAGCCTCACCACGATGCAGCAGGAATTTTATCACCGTAGTCAAGATGTATAGAATCCATCATCTGTCCAAGGCTTTGCCAAATAAATCGCTGTGATGCAGAGAAAACGTGATTGAACATGGTTACAGAAGCCGACATGGCCACGTGCTGACGGTCTTCACAAGCAACAGCAGTGTCGGTGGTTCATCCATCGAGGAGAACGTGAATTCGCGTAAGCCTTGAACATCAGTGGACGGGTGTTGGAGGTAACCACTGAGGTCAGATCTGTGTGACAAGGACTGATGCGTGCCAAGCGCTTGAGGCACCGCTTTTGGTTAAAGCATTGCCATCCCACCTGACCTTGCGTTTGACATCAATCATCTCTCAGTCTGGCTCCGCGCGTCCTCCAGCCAGCCATAACTAGGTACCTTCACCCGGACTCACTACTAACAAAGTGATACTCAGCACTGCAAAAATGATGCTGAACGTCGACCTTCCCCCCAGCGGCGTGGCTGCTGTTGCCATCAGCGTGCTTCTACACATCCTGGCTGTCGTCTCGCTGGCGGTGCGCATGAGCAAGCGAAAGTCCAGACACGAGGCTGGACGGCGATCTGATTGGCTCATCTTTCTTGGATGGGTATGTGAATTCCCGGCCCTGGGTCCGTCAGGTCTTTGGAGTTTTTTGCTTAACTGCTCCAGGCCATGTCTCTTGCCAACACGGTCGTCTTGTGGCATGGTAGGGTCTTTCGACAAGTTTCCACCCGTGTCTCGGTTAACCAGAGCAGAACTTGGTGTGGCCAATCGACCTACCGGTTACCGGGGGAATCTCGAGAACGACAAGAGCGTACGAAGTTTCCTTTTGACTCTGTACGTCAGTCAGTTGTTTGTAAGTCATCTAGATCGCGTGATTGCACACTGTTCCAACTCCAGACAAGTACACCCTCTCGAACGGTGCGGTCAAAGCGAGCATAGCCTACTTCCTGACCGAGGTGTTCCGGTTCTCGGACGTCGGGCGCGAGGGCCTCCGCCTCGTCCTCGGTGTGACCGCGTGCTGGACCGTCGCTTTCTCTTTCGCCGGACTGTTCCAGTGCGCCCCGCCGAGCAAAGCCTGGGAGCCACTCAAGCGAGGCAGCTGCACCGACTATGATGCGCTGTTCATCAGCCAACGATGTATCAGTCTAGCGTTGGATGTTACTCTACTGCTCATCCCTTTCAACACTGTGTGCTATACACCCTTCCTCAAGAGAAACCAGGTCTTTCTCGTCAGTTCGTTCAGTTTGATGTTTTTGTCTGTATTCACTCCCTCAAAGTTGCACCGATACTGACGTCTTCGTAGCATCTGCGCCAGCACAGTCTATTGGATAATCCGCGCCGCAACCCGCATCGTTGCTTATGTCGATGGTTCGTACTGGTTTCTCCTTGGATGATTCGCATGTCTCTCTTTGCTGACGCCCTTGACAGTGGATGATTATCAAGCATTCCTTTGGCCCATAATCGAGTTGAATGCGAGAGTGTTGTACGCAAACTCACCATTCTTCTTTGCGGTCTTTCATCCAGATCAGCTACCTTTGGGCCGGCGAGGGAATAGACGCATATGATCTACATCCATGTCCACCCAAGCACTCCGTTCGATCACTATTGTAGCATATCGCATGATCATTGGATCCAAGTGATGGATTTTCACTCAGATTCAGGAGCGGCATGGGTTCTTGAGCGGATGATACGGCCCGGTCAAGGGTTTATTACGTTTACTGTCGTGCTGATAGATCTGGCCAAATAACTTAACTTCCTTCTCCATCTCATGTAGATCAGAGCGACTAAGTGGTACGTGACGCTGCCTACCTGCCGAGTGATACTCGAGAGATTAGCTATCCCTGCTTTACGAACCAAATCATGCCATCTCTCCACTCATCCTCCTGTGCCGTGAACATGTCCTCCTCAAGCTCCACGCCCAGCTTCACAACTTCCCCGTTCAGGTTGTGCTCGAAAACCGCTCGGACTACGGAGATGGGCTCGAGGAACACCTCGTCTTTGCAGTTCGCCTGCACGTATCTGCCCCGTCCTGTGCTTTTGTCTTCGCAGTCGCTACCATCAACGCCTTGGCCGTGAATCCACTGTATGCTCGTTAGTCGACGGATACAAGGCCCGAGGTGCAGAGATGGACAGCTTACATAAATCTTAGCTGCGAACAGCGTGTTGCTCTCATGGGTCAAGACTAGCTCAAAGGGCCAAGTTCTTGACGAAGGTTGGACGTGCAGTGAGACATGACCCGTGTGGGATGACATTGGCTGCTGCTGAGTCGATGCGGTCTTGTCAAGGGGCTGCTCGCTGCCGTCGACGGAGACATTGAAGGTTCCGTAAGCGGGGTGACTATACGAGCCGGTGTAATCCTCCTGTTGGCCGGGCAGCGGAAGGAGCGGGTGTGCCGAGTCACGTAGATCACTGGACTTGGTTGGAGGAGAACGTCTAGACTTGCCGGGAAATCCGATAGGATCTTGCAGCAACAGGTTCAGATGATCCGCATCGAACGGCGAAGAAAGCTTGCCTGACTTCTTCATAATCTCGCTAAACAGTATAGCGCCGGCCAGGTTGCTGGTGCCAGCCGTGTTTGCCATGGAAACAAAGCCAAGACCCTCGTCTGGCAGGAGATAGACATTGGCGCCGAAGCCAGGCACGGCACCAGAGTGCGTGATGATTCTGTGCGAGCCAACGGTGATTACAAACCAGCCGAGGGCGTAGAGCGGGAGCTGTTGAGCTTCAAGTCCAGGAATGTTATTGATGATCGTCCTCGGCGCTGTGATGTCTTTGAATATCTCGTGGCTAATGGGGGATGAGTGATTACTGCCGGCATTGAGCAGTGCTTTCACCCACAGAGCATAGTCGTTGACTGAGGAAATTGTAGCACCGGCTCCTGCCATGGGCCCTACCGCCTCATACGGCTCGGGGAGGTAGTGGTCTTCGTTCCAGAAATACCCTCTAGAGAGCCTTTCCTGTCCGAGGTGGTCTTTGGCGGCTTTGGCTTGTTCGAGCGAGGCAGTGGTCGAGCTCATACCAATGGGGCGCCAGATACACTTCTCCAGGATATGACCAAAGCTGAGCCCGGTGAATCTCTCAAGCACTGCACCAACCGTGGCGTACATCAGGTTGGAATATTGCCATTTGACCCTAGGTTCAGCCGACAGGGGCAGATATCTCATGGTGCGGACGATGTCTAGAGTGTCAGCATCGTCCCAACCGTACGCGAGATCATGCCTGGGCAGTCCCGACCGATGAGACAAGGCGTCCTCGAGAGAGATGTGGGATGTGTAATAGTCATCACTAAGAGCAAAATCACCAGGTAGAAGATAGGATACCGGACTGGACCAGCTGACGTCGGAGAAATTAGTAGGGTCGTGGACGACAAGCGCAGCAGCCGCCGCCGTGAACGCTTTTGTCGTGCTACCTGTGTACCATAAAGTGTCAGGTGTGGCCTTAAGGCTGGATGATTTTGCATAGCCGTAGCCCTGCGCATATCAACATAAACCTCTCGCTCCGGTGATATATAGCGCAATTACCTTGGATTCGATCGAGTCCCTATGCACCACAGCTAAACTCAGACCAGGAACGTGCAGGGCATAGCACAATTGCTGGACAAATGCATCGAAGGCAGCGTCAAGGGCGACCATGTCTGACGCAGTCGATGGCAAGACGAACCTTGCCGCCAAAATTATAGCAGTCAAGATAATTCGAGACATGGTTGTTTATTGCGTTAGAGGCGCAGGTTTCGGGAGGACTGAGGGGAATGAGCAGCTAGGTAATATACCCAGATCCTTCGGCAGGATCCGAGGCGCTACAGCGCTCCTCGTACGACAAGGCAGAATCCTTAGACAGCTGTGACCGGTTGTCAAGGATGATCCTACTTGCACAGAGTAATCTTGAGTGGCTTAAATTATGCACAAGAGGCATTCACGTGCGAAAAAGTCGTGTTCTGCTACATTCAGTTCTCGCTCGGCGCAACTTATCAAGGGGGTGCTCTACGACCTCCAAAATATGATGGGTACAGCACTTCGAGCTGCTCTAAGGAAACATGGACATGCTGTATTTTGTTTCCAATGAACCCTGTGGAAAAGACCTCCTACGTCATATAGGTTCACCCTTATTTTTGAAGGCCACATATCGTGGACAGGGTTGTCTCATTAGCAATCGTAGCTGGGTATGTTTTTGCAAGGTCAACAAAAGAGTTAAACAACGAATTACGGGTGATTTCTGCATTGTTCAAATTCTTCGATATTTTAACGTATATAAGCCATGCCATAGTCATTTCTTGAGCTCTTTTCTTGCCTTTTCCGGTTCTGTTGCTCGTGTAACAACAGGGAGGTCGTCATCTACGACTGCCTTTCCATAGTGATCAGCATCAATCTTCCTCTATATCTATGCAGACTGGAATAAAAAAAGAAACAACTCAACATGCGCCTGCTTCCTGAGCCAGATAAGATGGCAAAAAAGCGAAATTTCTGGCTCTAAGACGACCAGGAATCCAAGAAGACCCTGCCAATCAATCAGCGCTTTCACTTCGATGCCTGTTCCACTGCGCCACCTCGATGAATGTATCTGCCTGAGAAACTCCTCGAAGAACTGCTCCTCTACAATATGACTGAGACCCATCATCTGGTACCTGTGTTCGGATTGCATCCACTCTTGATCAGGTTCAGCACAATCGTATGCCATCCACGAAGAGTGGCGTAATGTAAGGCTGACCGACCGTGCGCATCCAAGGCACCCAAGTCAAGCGTCTTCGAACGAAGCAAGGAATCGACTGCCTCTGGGCTGCCCGACTTGCACGCCACATGCAGCGGAGTCGCTCCTGCACGGTCGAGGGCATTTGGATTGGCGTCGGACTCGAGGAGGATTTCTATAATCTTGTGGAAGTTACGTTGTGCAGCAAGGTGCAACGCGGCGTCTCCAGACATGTCTGTTGCATCCGCGTCAGCGCCGTTGCGGAGCAAGACCTCTACAACCGGCAAGAATCCCTCAGTGCACGCCAAATGCAGAGGTGTATCGCTCCCGACCTTGGTTGTGACCGAAACGCTCCGCCGCTGAGGCTGGAGATGCGAGTCTGAGTGACCGTCACCAGTCTGGGACGACGGCGCCGGCTGGACGGGCGACAGGTAATCGTCAGCACTTGCTGGCAGCGACCTGGGACTGAGGAGGGGTCCAACTTGCGAAGCTCGAGTGTCTGTATAGCCGTTGTGCTTCTGCCCCGCTGGCGCCGTTGTCGAATTCATCGACTCTGATTGCGATGAGATTCCTTCATCCGCTTCTTGTCGATTAGCGGATGAACGACCGGTGTCCGGTCTGGCGGTGTTAGTTGACGCATCGGCGGATTCTCCTCGTACACCAGTTTCCTGTAGGTCTGGTGTGCCGAGCGAGAGTGCAAACGGACTGTGTGGATATAGATAGTCGTTGGGAAACAGGGTCATCTGTTCCATGAATGACTGCATGCATGGATCTTGTTCGGCAGCACTGGAAGGCATGGAATGGTGTGTGGTCAGCCCTCCTGCGACATCCAATCAGTAGGAGGATGGTAAATTGTACAACGAGTCATCACCGTCGTCTATTCGCACGAGGTGCGGAGGCAGCTGGAGGTTGCCACCTGGGCCGCAGTTCTGTGGCGGATCTGGGATAGGCCTTTGCAAGGACGGTCCTGCAGTTTGCGTTTGCTTCTGATTGTTCATCCGCTGCTTTGATGTCATTCCTATCGAAGCCTTAGCTGCAACATCACTGGAGCCGAAGTTTATGACATACGGGACTTGCGTTTGGCTAGTCTGTTGTTTCGTGTTCGACTTGTCTCTACTTCGAGAACGGGAAAAAATCCTGCGGAATATGGGTTCATGATGCCTACGATGGGGATCTCGGCTGCGAATTGACTGCGAGATAGGGGGTGTGCTCAGGGCAGTTGGCATGATATAGAATGGAGAACTGACTCGGCCGTCTTGTCGGCTGCCATGGAACTTGTATGCACAGATGCATGTTGGAGTGATTGCGGACGCATTAGATGCATGTTCGCCGCTATGGTGTTGGGGACTATGTTGGACAATCATATCCGACATTCCTTACTTCACTCTGCACACGTAAGAAGGATTGATGGGCTGCTCAAGCCGTGAAGCTTGAATCTGCTCTGCCGCACCGAGAGGCGCTGAATTTGAGAATCCTTCAAGCATGGACGTTTTATACCGTTCGTGTCTCTAAGATCCTTGCCATCTTGAGAGTTCCGAAGTTGCGATGCCATCTTATTGACCATCCCCAAAATTTCAGACGTCTTTCTGTGTGGCTGTCCACAATTGTATCCCAAAGTCTCCTTCCAGATCAACGGCAACGACGAGGGCGGCGACAAGAGGACGGCAGGAAAATGATTCATGATTGAAAGGGACTGCTACTATCAGGCTGAAAGGATTAGAGGCTGGGAGGATCACAGGCTAACAGGATCACGTTGATTTTATCTATTCTCATATGTAAATATCGTAGTAAATTTAGCAACTCCAGGTCTAAGCCACCCTTACCTATATTAATTTTAGACACTTATCTACTACTTATACTACTATGACTCCCCTAATTTTTATCGCTAGCACTTAATTTTAACGTTATTTTAAAGAGGCCATTAAGGCCATTTAAGCTATCTATAAATTACTAAGATCTATACTATATAGGTAGTTATTTATAACTTCCTAAGTTTCCTAAAGTCTAGTATTAATATGCCTCTAAATAGCTATAATCTTAACCTAATTAAAGGCATATTTAAAGACCTCTATAATATACCTACTATCTAGAAAGTAGTACTATATACTAAGTAAAGTACTTTCTACTATCTATAGTAGATATTTAAGGCCTTTAGTATAATTTAAAAGTCTATTTCTATAAAGAAAGCTTAGAATAGAAATTCTAAACTAATACTAGAGATTAAAAAGTAGTTATTAGAAGTACTTTACTTATATAATAATCTATAGTAAAAAAAGATAGTATTTAAAGTATAGTATTAATTTAATATAATTATTTATTAGTTAACTATATTTAAGTAGCTTAAAAGTTTTACTATATCTAATAAGATTAATACTTAAATAGCTACTTATTAAAGTAATATATTATAGCCTAGTATCTAGTAAGGATATCTAGTTACGTAGTTAGTACTCGTAAAGAGAAGTAGTATTAAGTATAATAGTAGAAGAAGATCGTATATATATAAATGTAGTTATATTCTAAATAGTAGACTATAATAATAAGTTAAATATATCGTAACTAGTAGTTAAGCTATATTCCTATATACCTAATACGTAAGGAATAATATATAAGTTACTTACGACTTATAAGAGTAAGTTCGCTCGCTTATATAGTAAGGGAGTAAGGATTATTATTATAGTTTACTTACTAAGTAAGTAAGTTATAGTACTAACCTTACTTTTATAGCTAGCTTACTTACTAAGTATATAGAAATTAGTATATAGCCTATTTTACTTATTACCTTAGTAAGTAAGTAGCCCTACCTAATAGTAGATTATAATACTAGATTCTTCTATAGATATATTAAAGCTAACTTACTTACTAGTTCTAATAGGCCTAGATAGTAACTATAGATAGGTAGGTAGTAATAAAAGAGAAAGATTAGCTTTAAGTATTAATTTTAGTCTAGTTATAATATTTATATTAATATTAGCCTTAAATACTACTAAAATTAGGCGCGTTAAATTCGCCTTAATTAATAGGGCTATAGCGATTTATATATAAGGTTTATTAGGTATTATAGTAGTATGGTATTAATAATAGGAATCTAAATTAATGTAGTTAGGTTCAGGCCTAAAGCCGAATTGCTAAATTTACTATAATATTTACATTCGCCGTCGGATAGTGTGCACTAGTCAAACTTCTCATTCTTTTGAGCTTGATGACTCTCTTCATTGGTGAATATACCCTTGCTAACACACACTGTAATCATGATCGGCGCGATTCAACGGCCTCGAGTTACAGTCTTATATGCATCGCGCAGCTCTAAGCTATAACCAGATCAGGCCACTTCGCACTCAATGACTGCTTCTCCAGATTGCGTGGGAGCAGCCCAAAACTTGACCACTCTCAGGCCGACGCTCTGCAGGAGGGCCCTCCACTCGTCGCCAGTTCGCTCCTTACCACCTGAAAGGATCATCATGCCAAAATCCTAATCTTAGTCAGTTGCGGCTCGAGAAAGACAAAGGTGCAGCAGTGAAAAACTTACCACGTTGGCCTGTCGAGAGTTCCAGCCAACCTCTGGCAGGACGAAATCGTTGATCAGCAGGGTAGAGTAGCCCGGCTTCATGGCGGTCACGATTTGTGCCAATATTACACGGCTGTCATCGTCCGACCAATCGTGCAGGATCGTCTTCAGCAGATAGAACCTCGATCCGGCAATAGGCTGTGCTTGCCTGAAGTCATGGGCTTCGTGCTCAATGTCCCCAAGCTGAGAATCGCGGACGACGTGAGCTTGGTCTTGGACGACGAATCTGCCACCGAAGTTCGATCCAAGAGAGTCTTTGAATGCCTTGGTGTAGAACCCTTTGCCGCCGCCAACGTCGACCAAGATCGCAGCTTCCGGTTCATCGCTGGGAGGTGTTTGGATCAGCTTCTCCTTCGCAGGGAATACTTCGAACCATTGAAGAGTGTTGACAGCCCGGCGGCCAGTCATGAATGCATCGAACGCTTCGGCAACCTCTTGGTTTGCGTCATGCGTCATCCAGTCGAACATTTCAGCTCCATAAGTATACTCGAATGGAATAACCTGGCCTTTTGACCTGTCGACGGATTCGACTAGCCGGCTTTCTTTGGCTTGTCGTCCGATCATGCTGCAGACAGGAGCCACGGTGTCTCGACTGGCGGAGTCGGTCAGCCGAGAGTCACGCAACAGTAAGTCGGTTGCATAGCATACAAGAACTTGTTACCTCCAAGACAGCTTGGTTTCAGGGCGACTTGACTATTCTCATTGGCTTGGTACAAGCCAACCCCAGCCTCGTGAACCCAGCCGTTGGCGGCTAAGACACGCATGAATCGTCCTATACACCCGGATTGTGTCAGCTTTGCCTGGAAACATTGGTCTGCTACTTTGTTCCATGATACCTGCAAGACCTATCTCCATCCCAGCGTCGAGGGCAAGCTCGGTGATTGACACAGGCGAGTTCCTCGCACACAGCGCTCGAAGAAGTCCATTATCTGCAGCTTCTGTGACGCACGTCAGCTCGTAGCAGCGCAGCCTCAACGTGCCAGCCTTGTCTTCAGGTGGTGTGAGAAGGTCAGTCAGCTCCTGCAAGGGTCGAAGAAGGTGTCGATAATTTTCAAGATCTCCGACAGAGACGGTCACACGTCTCGGAGCACCAGCCTGCTCTCCAAACAACTCGTCGACGGCATCAGACGGTGGTTTGAGCTGATGGGAGAGCTGTACCAATCCGTTCGTGATGGCATCGATATCCAGTCGAGATTGCATATTGCTCCACGATAGACGATGAGATGTGGTTGTAGACGGGGGTGGTTCACGACTTATAATTCCACCTTGCCTAAAAGATCTGGTACGACGTGGTAAGAGACCTGTATAGAGATCGTCTGTGTTCACATCCAGTCGGTCCTTGTCCGCCACTGGGGCCAACGTATGGACAGTACATGAAGACTGTTTCGCAAGTGTACCGGCCCACTCGACGCTTATGTTGACCTCACATGAGTCCTGACTGGGGATCACGCTAACTGATAACAGTGATAAGGTGTTGTAAGACGTGCCGCCCTAGAGACTTTCTCTTTCTCCGTTCATCTCCTCTGATTGTTTCAGGACCTTTTACGCTGTTTTCATCTCGTGTCATATATATGTATCAATAGTTATTATCGAGAAGACCGGAATTGTAAGGAGAAGGACACAAGCATGCTTTTGGCCTAGTAGTCTGTATGGAGACTTCTAAGGTAATTAGCTATAAAATGATTTCAGCAAGCCCCTCAATCTTGGCAAGGCTAAATGACTATCTTATATTGATCTAATTTTAGCTACACCTACAGTAGCCTCGCCTAGCTAGTGCAGATATTGACGCCAGCTGTTCCTAGTACAGTATGCTTCGTATATGGACGTGGGCACACTTCTAAACAGGACCTACGCGAGATACAGTTGGTGAATCTTTGTTCCAGAGATAAAAGTGTCATCTAAGTCATCAAGTCTACCACACGCTCTAGCAAAACCGCTGTGGCACCTCCCCCGCCATTGCATACACAAGCACAACCCAGTCGGGCGCCTGTTCTCGACATGACAGTCGATAGAGACACCAAGATACGACACCCGCTCGAGCCAAGCGGGTGTCCTATGGCCAGCGAGCCACCATGCAGATTCACTTTCTCCGGGTCGAGGTCCAAGAGAGCAATGTTTGCTAGTAGCGACACTGAGAACGCTTCGTTGATCTCGAATACGTCGACTTGTGCCAGAGAAACCCCCGACCTCTGCGTAAGTTTGGTGATAGCCACGGCCGGCGCGATGATGAACTCGTCTGGTTCTAATTCCGCGTCTGTCCAATCCACCACTCGAGCCAGCGGTCTGATTCCAAGGTCCATGATCTTTGCACCGTTCATGAGCACCACAGCAGAAGCTCCGTCACTTAGAGACGCAGCAGTTGCGGCCGTGACTGTGCCTTTCACTGCGTCGAACGCAGGTTTCAGTGACGAAAGAGACTCTGGAATGAACTGGATCAGGTTAACTCATCAGTAGACAGACTTTCTTGTCACAGGTGCTGAAGCGTAAAATACCTTGCTCAGGGTCTCATCCTTCTCGATAATTCCAGTCCCGTTCACGCAAGGGATATTTGCAATTTCGTCGTTGAGCCAACCCTCCTCGTATGCTCTGCATACCTTGCTATAGCTTTTCAGAGCGCTATTGTCTTGCTGCTCTCGGGAGATGTCATGTTTCTTTGCCGATCGGTCTGCTTTTAATCCCATGACCTCTCTAGAACCGTATGCATCGGTAAGACCGTCACGTAGCAGCCCGCTTACGGGCGGTGTCTTAGGACCTCGGACCGCATTCGAGACATATAGTGGACAGTTTGACATGGATTCTGTCCCCACCGCAACCACGGTGGCGGCGTGCCCAGTCAGGATACTCTGCGCGGCACTCGTCACAGCCTTGAGACCGGAGGCACAGACTTTGTTGACTGTCGAACATGGTACATTGGACAGTAAGCCGCTCTCTACAGCGCACTGCTTGGCCGGATTTTGTCCCAGGCTAATCATTGTCAGCTCGAACCTTGCAAGAAATGATAAGGAAGTGCGGAAGTGTGCAACGTACTTAGCAGAAAGGACATTCCCGACGATCAATTCATCTACAATTTCTCGCTTGACGCCCGGCGATCGACTGAGAGCAGCTACACAGTCAGGGTGGTCATTTCAGCACGTTGATCGAATCATATTCCATGCTTTTTCATGAGCGCCTATGTATATACTGACCTTTGACTGCATGAGCGCCGAGGGTGATTGCGCTGAGTCCAGATAACGCTCTGAGATATTGTCAGCAGTTGTAAGGCCTAGCTCGACCACGAAAGATGAGACTCACCCTCGAAAAGAGCCGTGTGGGGTTCTTGCCCCGGAGACGATATACACTCCACCTTTTTCAAGCTCCATAGAAATCATAGGAATTCCAGAAAAGACTGGGACAGGATTCTGTACCAACATTCAACGTGCGAAAAGTGGCAGTCAACCACATTTCACTCCCTCACAGTGCGACAGCCAGGTTCCGGAATGACCGAGCGATATGCAAGGTCATGAAATTCCTGGACGATGAACGTACATGAAGCCGCTGCAAGGTCAGGCAGGATTAGCACTAACCAGTGACAAGCTTCTCCACAACTTTCGATTCACCGGTCGATATCGCAACCAACCGCTCCACGTGCATCAGGTCGCCAGACAACGGCGGAAAGAAGACAGACCTTGCAGCACACTACGTGACTGCAATGGCTTGTGGGTTTGCAAGCCTTCGTGCCTGATGCTTGACTCCAGATGCCAATGGTAGCACTTTGCTACTTTAGATCCGATTCAACCATACTACAGCAAAATCACATTGTTGCAGACACTCCTGTTACATAACACAAAACACAGACTCAAGGACCAAATGGCGGCAATGGATGCTAATAGATCGAAAGTCGATGTGTGAGTTTGTCCGAACATTCGACTTGTAATGATGTGCTAATCAACACGATAGATTGATCATCGGCGCCGGACCGGCAGGGTAAGGATGCCGCCGCCTGAGAAGTCGCTGGAATTCAATATTAACCCTACTCTAGCCTCATGTGCGCCGCTTGGATGGCACGTTGCGGCGTGACTACACGTATCGTCGACAAGCGCGGCAGCGAGATGCTCATCGGACAAGCCGATGGACTGCAACCTCGATCTTTGGAGATCTTTGAATCCATGGGAATCGTCGACAAGGTGCGAAAGGAGTCCAACCAGATGATGGAATTTACCATATGGAAACCTGGTGCGGACGGAAAATTGCAACGAGCTGATAGGATTCCAAACACTCCACCTGGCATATCGAATCACATCGGTGCAACGCTACACCAGGGCCAGATGGAACGGATACTGATTGATTATATTGAGGAGCACTCTGTGGTCCATGGCAATCACCTCGCAGTGGAACAGCGTGTACTGGCAACATGGCTAGAGATTGACGAAGCACTGGTGGAAGACAGTGATGCATATCCTATCCAAGTGACCTTGCGGCATCTGACCAAGAAATCTGGCTCCGAGCGTAGTGATTCCGTCCACGGAATCTCCAACGGACTTTTCAGGTCGAACTTATCCCCGGACGATCATGATCTGCTCATGTGCGATACAGTCCCAGGGAACTTGGAGGAGACAGTCAATGCTAAGTACGTGGTTGGATGTGACGGCGCTCATTCCTGGACGAGACGTCAGCTAGGTTTCGAGCTCGAAGGCGAGCCTACAGATTACATCTGGGGGGTACTAGACATTGTGCCAATAACAAACTTCCCGGACATTCGTAATCGATGCAGCGTACACAGCGAAAGCTCCGGCTCACTGATGATAATCCCAAGGCGAGACAGTCTGGTCCGATTGTACGTGCAACTTCAGGAAGTCAAGCCCAACGTCGAGGGCAGAGCAGACAAGAGCAAGATAACCCCTGACGTCATCTTTGCGGCTGCCAAAAGGGTTTTGATGCCATACTCGCTCGACTATGAGCATTGCTCCTGGTGGACGGCGTACCAGATCGGTCAAAGAGTCGGGACCAACTTTTCCAAGAACGAGCGGATCTTCATTGCCGGTGACGCGGTACACACACATTCTCCCAAGGCGGGACAAGGCATGAATGTCTCGATGCAGGACTCGTACAATCTCGGATGGAAGATCGCACAGTGCGTGCTGGGTAGAGCTCCCAGAAGCATACTAAAAACATATCAGTCCGAACGCAGAAAAGTAGCTCAGGACCTCATCAGCTTCGATCATAAACTCAGCAAGTTCTTCAGCGGACGTCCAGCCCGAGCCGTATCAAACAACAACGGAGTGTCTGTGGACGAATTCCACCAGATCTTCGTCAAGGGCGCGCTATTTGCATGCGGACTCAGTGTCGACTACCGGCGCAGTATACTCATCAACAAAGAAAGTGACAATCATGAGGACAGCGATGAATACACCGCACTGGCTAGCAAAGTCGATTCCAGGCAGAAACTAGCTACTGGAGTTCCTCTGGGTATGAGGTTTCCAAGCCACCAGGTGCTCAACCAGTCAGGTGCACGGCCATACCAGGTGCAGCAATTGCTCAAAAGCGACGGTCGCTACAGGGTAATCTTGTTCGCCGGCAACGTCAAAGACGTCGAGCAGCGCACCCGAGTTTCCCGCTTTTGTCAACAGGCCGACGCACGCGACGGTTGGCTGAAGAGATACAGTCGTACTGCTAGTGCCTTCGACTCGACCGTCGAGCTTCTCACGATACATTCGGCGTCAAGAGTAGAATGTAACCTGCTCGATGACTTCCCCGATATCCTACACCCGTTGAGGCAGAATGGAATGGGTTGGGATTACGACAAGGTTTATGTTGACGACGAGAGCTATCACTCGGGACACGGTCGGGCGTATGAGAAGTATGGAATCGATCGAAGTCAGGGTTGTGTCGTTGTCGTTCGTCCCGATGGCTATACAGGATATATTGGTGAGCTCGAGGATGCAAAGGGCCTCAGTAGCTATCTTGCAGGATGTCTGTTACCACTATCATAGTTTAGTCAGCTTTTCCCCTTTCATGATTGATACTGTTCCGTCAATGCTATTTTCCTTTTCACTTTTCTAAAGTTCTTTTTACTGCTCAGCTCTACTGAAAGGATAGACACCTCCTGGATATATCCTAGGGTAAAAGTGCTATGTTCGATTTCCGATGGAAAAGACATCATGATGAAATTAGGTAGATATATCTATTCGGAATTGAACTATGGACAGTTCTTCATGATTGACTCATCTCAACCGGAGCAGGAGTGTGACTGGAGGAAGGAAACATAGAAAACAATGAATTATGTGACTATAAGACTGGTAAAAAAATACTATGACCATTTACTTCCCGAAATGCCTTCCACCGGAAAAACAAAAGAAAAGGCACCTTAAGTGACTCAACAATATCCCCTGCATCTACACTTCTTGCCCACCAGATAAGTCGCCGTTAGCGATCAAATCCACCACCTTGGTTTCCGGGCTCAGACACAGCTCTTTCAATACAAGACCCATACGACGTGCCAGAGTTGCGCCACTTTGCGAGGATATGGCGTCATCAAAGAAGGTGACAACTAGTTGGAGTTTGTCACCCATGTCCATGGTCAACAAAGAAAGATCGTACTATGGCACGTGTCAGTCTGATATAGAAGAGCAAAGAAAGAAGACAAAGAATGACACTTACCTCAGCAGATCCATCGTTTGATATCGGCTCCAGCTTCAGTTTCGGCTCTTCGACCGAGACGTAGCCCTTTTCGGCGAATTTCAAGTAGTTCACCATGGTGTTGAACGGCGGCCATCGCATTCCCAGACTCTCGGCGGCGTCGACCATTGGCATGTTCTGTAGGTCCGCATTGGCCAGAGAGTCTTCGTGGACTGCCTTCAGCACGGATCGAAGAATCGACTCGCTATCCCAAGTCGCTCGGCAAACCAGGGTGTCAAAATAACCTCCTATCGCCCCGAGCAGCTTTTTGTCGTCGGCGTCACGGCCGTGGGCGAGATAGCCGAAACATGCCGAGTTGGACTGCAAACACCAACCGACAGCGATCGCCCAAGCGGTGTAGACGAAGTGTTGGGAACTCAGGCCCTCGTGACCACACTGCGCTTTGAGCTCCGAATGTGTGGAAAACTCGACTTCGAAACTTTGGCCCTTTCTATTCGCTCTGTCGAGAGTGCCGTTTCGCGGCAGTAGCGAAGGAGTAAGTCCGTCCAGATAACGGCGCCAATGTCGAGAGGCAACCTCGCGTCGCTGTCCTAGCATCATCGCAACGTGGTCGGAGAACGGAGGACTTGGAGACAATGCCTGAGTCCCACTGCTGTATATAGTGTACAGTTCAGCAGATAAAGCCGGGGAAGACCACGCGTCGTACAGTGCGTGATTGATTGTCAGATGCACCAGCAACTCAGAGTCGAGCACATATAGTCGCAAGAAGTGGGACGGGTTGTACAGCGTGAATTGTTCCAATTGCTGTTCGGAGTGGGCTCGCATCGCGTTTATGTCTGACAGTCGGACACGTTCGAGGTGAGCACGCGTGTGCGACAGCACGACTTGGTCGTACTCGCCAGCCTTGCCTCGGACGGTTGGGATGAAAACAGTGCGGAAGGCTGCGTGACGCTTGAAAATCTGTTTCCAGGTCCACTCGAGTTTCTCTAGAAGCGTTGTGGCGGAGTCGCCGGCTGCGGATACCCGTAGCACACTGGTGATGCCCCAACAGCTTGGATACTCTTGCTGCTTGTGTACGATCTGATTTTGCATTGGCGTGCAGGGGAAGATGTCTACAACATCAGACAGGTCGACATCAAGCTTGGGCAGACGGTGATCTACAAGCTCGTCCAGTCTTTGAGGAGTGAGCGCCAGCAGTGGGAAATCACTCAGTGTGAGAGTTTGCGCCAAAGAAGGCAATCGCTCGCTTATCTCAGTCAGAGCCGTTTGTAATTGTTGCATCCAAGTCGTGGTTCGAGCAGCATGACGAATTCCACCAGGATAACTTATGTCGAAGGTCATGTATCCTTTAACTACCCTTGCGGTGATCTCGAAAACGGCGAGTCGCGGTACTTGCACGAGTCCGTCTGTTATCTCCAGCTGCATCGAGCCATTGGTTGACTTTGGCTTGGAAGACTCGTCATGAAACCTGAAAATGACCTCTGCGAGATCGGGCGAGCCAGAATCTTTGCGAGCTTGAGGATGGAGGAAGCGACTGGCGAAGTGAAGCCATCCGTTGCTTGGTGTCTTACGTCGAGCGTCTTTCGCGTTTCGGACCACGGCCACAATGTCATCTTCTGCGTCTACCGAAATTGCCAGAGGCCGAAGCGTTGTGAAACATCCGACAGTACCGGATATGTCGATGTCTACATCCCAAGGCTCCCGCCCATGCTCTTGAGTGAACAAGACAGGTAGATCGCGCTCCTGGAAAGTTTGCCTGAATGACTGGAAAACGGCTGCGAGTAAAAGCTCGAGTGGCTCAGTGGAAAGGGCGTTGTTGCAAGGCGTGATGAGCTGGGCGGTGGTAAACTTGTCCAGGGAGAATTGAATGGTCTCTATCCTGGGCGATGACTCAAAGTTCTGAACATCACTCATGCGCCAGAAATCAACGTCAACTGTAGGCAACGAGAAAGGCAATGTTTCCTCAGGAATCAGTTCACTTGAAACGTGCTCTTTCTGTAGTCTGCACCATACCGAGAACGGAACAGGGCGCTGGGCAGTCAATGTGCCGTTATCAAGCAATTCCTCCAGCTGATCAAGTAAAATCTGCCATGAGCTGGCATCCACGACCAGAGGATGTGACACAAGAGACAGCGCTTGGTACCCATTGTTTTCACCACCTTTCTCGGTAGCTCCTGAGCCATGAACTGGGTTGGAGGTTTGTATCTCAAACATGTCCACCGCGAAGAGCGGACCCTCTCGTAGATTGATTCTGGATTTGGTTTCTGCCAGGATGGACGCCATGGAGATCTGGTCACTGGCTTTGGCAATTTCGTGAACGGAAAACGAGTACGATCCTTGCAACTTTCCAAGAACTCTCTGATGCCAATTGCCCTCCTCGTCTGTTCCGAAGCGTGCACGGAGCATGGAATGCTGCCTGACCAGCGTATCCATGGCACGAGCTACCTCCAACACACCTCTTCTCGGCGAAAGCTTGATGAGTATCCCCTGCGGTGCTGGGGCTATCGCTAGACCATTATTTTTCGGTGAGATGACTCCCATGAGCAGCTGCTGCATAGGCGATAGCTCGAATTGCTGGTCCATTGGCTCTTCTCGCGGCGCCTTCGATGCTATAGCGGCTCCAATACACAGCGCCAGCTGCGAGAGCGTCTTTGTTCGCAGGATGTCTTGCACGTTGATCTGTAGCCGCTCTGCACGACAACGCGATGCCAGCTGCATTGCTGTAATCGAGTCGCCACCAAGCGCGGAGAAAGACCTCGCCATCGAGATGCGGACGACGGGTACGCTAAGAACATCAGCACAGAGTTGCTGCAGCAGGCGCTCCATTGGAGTGGTGGCTTCGGCCGCAGGGCCGTCAGACTCCAAGTCGTCAGGATTCAACAGAGTGGAATGTACGGTCGCTTCGTCAATCTGTGCTATCCATCTCAACGTTCGTTGACGATCCATCTTGCCAGAGGTGGTGAATGGAATTGCTTCTACCGCCAACCATGCAGTGGGCAACATAAAAGACGGCAGCTCGGATGCCAATGTTTGTTGGAGAGTAATGGCCCGCAGTCGCGCTACATCCCGACTTGTTCCTTCAAGCAGCGCCAGAACTGCCTGGTCTTGATCGATTTGCTCAGTTTCTTTGGTTCCATCGACTTCCTGATGACCCTGCTTCGAAGCAAGTGAGATGACCGCCGTCAATTTGCCGGTCAGCGGACCCTCTCCCGGGAACAGGACCATGGCAGCATCCAGATGTTCCTCGGCAGAGATGCGGTGCTCTATCTCGCCCAATTCAACACGTTGTCCCCGTATCTTCACCTGTCCATCCCGTCGACCGATATATGTTAGTGTGCGATCTTCGTTGTAATGCATCAAGTCACCAGTTCGGTAAGCAATGCGATGTTGATTATTAGTTGGTCCATGGACACTTGCTGCCCAAGTGGGAAGTTCGATGAAGCGGCGAGCACTCTCGGTGTCATTTTTAAGGTAACCTCGAGCGATAGTTTCACCTTCGACTATCAGCTCTCCTACCGCCCCGATCGGCGCGGGACGACGGTGATCAGTCATGTCTGCAATCCAAAGATTACGGCCTAGCGAGCGTCCGATGTTCGAAGGAGGACCGTCAGTCACCACGCCCCATGTGGTGTGGATAGAATCTTCGGACAGTCCGTAGCAGTTATACAAGGTAACGCTACTTGCCCACTGCTTGACAACTGCCTCTCTGCACGGTTCTCCAGCTAATACAAGGGTTTTCAAAGTTGGGACATCCTTCGGCTGTAGGATCACGGCTACGCTTGGTGTCAAGACTGACCAGTTCACTTGCATGCTGTTGATTGCTTGTGCAGTGTTGTCTAGGCGCGTTTGGTCAGATGGCATACAAATGCACCCACCCGACATAAGGGTAACAATGATCTCCTGTAGACTCAGATCAAAGGTGAATGCAGAGAATTGCAACACGCGGGAGTTGCGGTCGAGACCTAACGTCTTGGTTATCTCAGCAGAACTCGAGCAGATCGCGCGATGCTCTAAGAGTACACCTTTGGGCTTGCCAGTGCTGCCTGACGTGTACAGGACGAAAGCGAGGTTCTCAGGTTGTGTCTGGAGCGATTTTTCTGGCATCAAATCGTCCTCCGGATTCTCTGGCTCGGTGATTGAAGCGTTGACCTCGATTGGATGCTGCAGGAAGCCGCCGAAACGGACGAATTGAGAATTCGATACGAGGCCGACGGTAGCTTCAATATCCATAATAATTCCTGATAGACGTGCGTCTGGATACTCCGGGTTCATAGGTACGCAGGCGGCACCAGTCTTGAGCACAGCCAGTAATGATACCACCATCCATACTGTTTTCTCGAAACATAATGGAACCATGGTTTCCGGTCCCACACCGTAGCGAGATAGAAGACTAGCCAGATGACTCGACCGTCTGTCCAATTCCCCATACGTAAGCTCGCCATCCCATGCAACTATCGCTGTCGCATCTGCTTGCATCTCGCATTGCTTTTGGATGATCCAATGTATACAGGAATTGACCACAGGCGGATTGATCGAGTTCCACTGGCGCATGAGCTGCATATCTTGTGGGTTTAGAATCATCAAGTCGTTCAAAATGGTCGTGGCCTTGTCACTATGGAATCGCTGGACCATGTGCGATAGCTCATGCAAGAGTTGTTGCACTTGCCAGCTAGAAACAACATGAGCATCATAAAGTACGTCGACTGTAATCTTGCCGCCTTCTGGACTACACTCTACAACCAGTGGATATGTGTGGAAGCCGACGGAGCTTGTCGTATCGCCCTGTTGTGCCATCATTGGTGCTTCGACGATTCGCTGCTCTGAATCTTCCTCATGTGCTCTACGGCCTGGTTGTACAGCCAATAGACTCAGGAAAGAGCACGCTGCCCTGGCGTCATCACTCAGGCCAAGAATTTGATGGATTCCAGTCTGTTCGTGTGGAATCATCTCCGACGCGTCTTGATGTACTTTTTGAAGATACTCTGCTATCGTCCAGGACCAGTCGAGGCGTACGCGTACTGGCACTGTTGTAATTGTCGGCCCGACCATCTGTGCAATCCCTCGAACTGGAGTGTTTCGCCCGGACAATGTAGCTCCGAAAACCACGTCTTCCGAGGCCGTCTGACGTGCTATTACGGCCGCCCACGCCGCTCTAAGCACAGTAGCTTGTGTCACGTTGGTCACAGAAGGAGAAGACGGCAAATCGATTTCATGACGTGTACGCTGTGTTGTCAGCGGGTGATAATCAGATGAAGGGAGTCGAGGGAATGGAGTGCCTGTCCAGCCTCCAAGCTGCTCGCGCCAGTAATCTTCGCTTGACATTACTTCCGGATCCTTTGACGACCCGAGATATTCAATGAATCGTGAGAAGGGAACAGGAAGATTTTTCGACGATGCGGACATGGGATAAGCAGCAGATCCCTCCAGGTAAGCCCTTTCAATGTAGCCCAAGAGCAGACCTATAGACCAGCCATCGTAGATGGCGTGCATTGCGGTCCATACCAGGTATGTGGGTGTATTCTCCGATTCGCCGTCCACTGTATTACGTACTAGAGCAAGACGACTAAGTGGACTTCCGTAGGACATTGGTTGTTCTTTGTCGCGCAGCAAGTAATCTTGCAGGTGGGTAGCTTCTCGCCAGACGACTGGATGATCCTTTGTCACCACTTGCAACGCACCTATGCGGTCGATGTATACTATCCTGGTTCGCAGAATCTCGCAGGTGGCGATCAAGCGGGCCCAAGCTCCTTTCACCCGTTCTATATCAAGGTCTGCTCTGAGTTTGAACACCTGTTGCGTCATATAGACACCTGGTTGTTTCGCTGCCAGAGCCATAAGACCTTCTTGCAACGGGGTACATGGGTATGCGTCGACTACATCCTCGGGAGATATGCCGCACAGATTGGCCGCATCTGCCACCACCGTTGAGGTCCGCTTCTCTTCTACCACCGGGGGCTCTTCAAGAACGGCGTCTTGATCGGACTGGATTCCTTTCTGTCTCTCGAGACTGCCGTGACCTTCATTCGAGTTCTCGAATTTGAGGAGACTGAAAGGTTCGACGAGCTTAGTGGCTGTTTCATGCAAATCCTCAGCACCTTTTGCCATGTTCGACAATCGTGGATGGCGAAAGATGAGACCGACTGTCAAGGTCAGTCCAGCATCGCCCGCAGCTGACACCAAGCGCATGGCGTCGACTGAGTCTCCACCGAGCTCGAAGAAATCATCGTCCGGTCCAATTGTATCGTGAGGCTGTCTCAAAATATCCTCCCATAGCCTCTGGAGACGTCTCTCGTTGCTTGTAGATGGCTCACGCCTGCCAGCTCGTGCTTGTCTGTACTTTGAAAGTTCTTCCACACTCATTTCGGACACTATCGTGCGCAGACGACGTCTGTCTATTTTCCTCGATGAAGACAGAGGCATCTCGTTTATAGGGATAAACAGTTGCGGGATCATGTACAGGGGCAAGATTCTCTTCATCATGCGCTTGAGCGACTCACATTCCTCACGGAATGCCTCCGAGGGCCTGGCAACAGCCGTAGATGTAGGCTGGGTGAAGTGTGTGTCGATGTCAGTATCTGAAGCAGGAGCGCAGTTGGTGTCAGATTTCTGCAGGAAAGCAACCAGATTTTGCTCGCTGGTTGATTGGTCCAAGTGTACAGCCTCGACAGCGACAGTCAAGGCCTCAGTACCGACAGATCGGATAGCGTGCTCAATCTCTTCGAGCTCCACGCGCTGGCCGCGGATCTTGATCTGGCAGTCCTTGCGTCCCATGTATCGTAGCCCTCCATCTCCTGTATACTTGACGAGATCGCCGGTAAGATATACACGGTCGTTCTTCTTCTCGGATGCCCAGGCCGGTGCAGCTACAAATGCCTGCGCAGTTTGATGATCATCATGCAAGTAGCCGCGGGCCAGTGTTGGTCCTCGGATCATCAGCTCGCCCACGGATCCTAAAGGTGCTGGCAGACGATAGTCGTTAGGATTGGCCACCCAAAGCGTCGCCGCAAGCGCACAGCCGATGTCTGCGGGATGGCTATCCCTTCCGACATTTTGTTTGTAACTGCAAAAGATAGTGCTTTCAGCTGGTCCGTAACAGTTGAAGAGATCGATCTTTCCTTTCCAGATATCGACTACTTGCTGAGGGACTGCTTCGCCGGCTAATACCAGCTGTTTAAGCCCTGGAACCGTGGATGGCTGCAACAACGCTGCCACGGTGGGTGTCAGACAGGCTCGATTTACACGCATCTCATTGATGACGCCAGATAGATTGTCTAGCCGGGCTTGTTCGGATGGCATACAGACACAGCCACCCTGAATCAATGTTGTGAGTATATCATGCAGACTAATATCGAAGCTGAACGCGGCAAATTGTAGGACTCGTGACGATGAATCAATGCCTAAGACTTTGCTGTGCGCTTCAGCACTAGTGCAAATTGCTTGATGCTCCAACATGACGCCTTTTGGCTTTCCGCTGCTACCGGAAGTATAGATCACGGTAGCCAAGTGTGAAGGTAGGGTGGCTACAGATTCCGTAGTGGCACTGGAATCATCGTCTTCCGTGTTGGGTATCATCATTGTTGACGCGCTGACTTCAATGGATTGTGCCACACGATGGGTGAAGCGGCCTCGCTGACTGGCTGACACTAACATGGTCCAAGCAGCGGTGTCTTCCAATATGCCTAGGAGACGATCATCTGGATGATCCGGAACCATGGGTACGCATGTGCCGCCTGCCTTCAAGACACCCAGCATCGCAACGATGGCCCATTGCGACTTTTCGAAACATAACGGCACAAGCGTCTCTGTACCGACTCCGATGGTGATCAATCGATTAGCTAGTCTGCTAGAAAAGTCGCCAAGCTGACGGTATGTTAGATTGCCATCCCAAGACCAGACTGCTTCTGCGTCTGGACATGCTTCGAGCCTTCTCTGGATCAATAGGTGCACGCAGGATTCGATCGTCAGAGGCTCTGCACCGTTCGACTTCGAGACTACATCACGATCTGTCTTACTCAGCCAAGCGAGATCCCCGTATACGCTGCCACTGTCCTTGACTAAGAAGCTTATAGCAGTTGTAAGGGATTCGGAAAGGATGGATGCTTGGGAGACAGTCATGAAGGAATCCCAGTACTTGATATTGCCAGATATTGCATCAGCTTGGACGCTCATATTGACAGTAATATCGAACTGCAACCTGTCAGCTTATGACTCAATGAGTGAAACTCTTATAGACTTACCTCCGTAGGATCGTGATTGTCCACGCTACGAAATTCTATCTCGGGGATGAAAGTCGTATCAGAAGGAGGCGACGACTGGACTGATATGATTGTGTTGAACAGGGATCTGCCGGCCAATCCTAGAGCGTGGTGAATCTTTGCAAGGGAACAGGTCTGGTGGAGGAGACCTTCCATGTAGGCATTCTTGCTGTGCTCCACCAGCTGCTCGGAAGAGCAACCAGCATCTAGGGCAAAACGAGCCGTAAGCATATTTAGGAAGGGACCAACCGTCACTTCAGCAGCGTCTAGAGGTATGTCACGACCGGAAACAAGGTAACCAAAGCAGACATCGTCGGATCCAATGTATCGACTAAGCACGATTGCCCAGGCGGCGTGGATCACGTTGGATACGGTGACATTCTTCGCCACGCAGTAAGCTCTCACGATGGTGGATATAGTAGTCAGATCAATTTCCACGGTGCAAAGCCGACGAGGCAATGGAGAAGGAGGCCCGTCTGCTAAATTTGGAAAGATGCAAGGCTCGAGCTCCCGAAGATGCTCCGCCCAGTATTGGACCATGATATTCTCGGGGTACGTTTGGATGTGGGCAATGTAGTCACTGTAGGCAGGTCCACGGCCGGGCGGTAGCAAGCCTTGATACGCGAGTGTAAGCTCACCAAAGAGAATTGAGACGCAAGCGCCGTCAATGAGAGCATGGTTTATCTCGAGCCGGCAAAGCAGATCCCTTGTGTCCCGTTGTTCAAGGACGAATCGATGAGGTGCGTGCGCGATACGAGTGTTATGCAAGGAGCATCCCAGACTGTCATCCGGTGCCATCTCTCCGTTGACCACGTAGACGATTCTTCCAGGCAGGTCTTTCTGCACCACTTGCGCGTAAAGCCCATCTGCGGACACGCTCTCGATGAAGATAGTGCGGAGCATAGCGTGTCGACGCACGACGGCCTGCCATGCTCTCATCAGGCGCTCTACATCCACGGTGCCTGTTTGTCGACTGATAACCTCGAAGCTTAAGTGCGTCTCGTAATGGCCAGGAATTTTGCTTTGGCTGACAAGGATACCGTGCTGGACAGGTGCGCATGGATATATGTCTTCCACCTCGTCGATGTTCCCAATACCGAGTCGAGGCAGTCGATCGTGTACAAGCTCGTCCAGATTTGAGGCAGATAGCTTTAGCAATGGGAAATCGCTGACCGTAAAGCTGCGAGGCTTTTGAGGGAGTAGTCCGGCGAGATACCCCAGTGCGTCTTGAAATCTTTGGGTCCATTCCAGAATCTCTGAGGTGTGGCGGCCTTTCTTGTTATACATGAAGCTGAAGCTTGCGCGTCCCTCACTAATAGAAGCTGAGACGTCGATAGCTGCGAAACGGGGTGTATCAGGACCCATGTCCCATGTCTCCATCCCGCCAACATGAGGTTGCTGACGTAAAAGAGCTTCCTGACGCTCGAATTGCTGGAATCGGCCCAAGTAGTTGAATATCACCTCCACTGCACATTCCCTTGCATTGAATACCTTGCGCCCATCAGAATTCAAAAATCGGCTCGTAAAGTAGGACCATCCATTGTTTGGTGTCATGCGACGCGCATCTTTGACTTTTCGCAGAATATCCAAGAGGTCACCCGCATCAGCAATGGCTACAGGTCGCATTGTCGTGAACCAGCCTACTGTTCCTGACAAGTCAATGTCTGGGTCCCAAGGTTCCCGCCCGTTACCTTCGCTATAGATGGTAGGTAGCTGTCGCCACGTGAAAGTCTGCTGGAACGATCCTAACAGCGCAGCCGTAAAGATATCAACCGGGTCTGTGGCAAATGCGTTATTGCAATCTCCTAGAAGAAGTTCTGTCAAATGTTGATCTATAGTGAAGCCTGCACTGTCAATGTCGGCCCAGACGTTCTCTACGCCTTCTGGTACCCAGAAGTCCATGTTTGCTGGGGTCACATTGAATGGCAGCGCTTTCTCTGGAGCTAGCTCGCGCTCGGCATAATCCTTCTGTAGATTACACCAGACCTGGAAGGGTACAGGGCGATCGGTGAGTGATCCAGTGTCCAGTAGTTCTTCCAATTGTTGCAAGATCACACGCCATGACACAAGGTCCACGACCAAATGGTGAGCAACAAGGAATATCAGCTGATCGTCGTGGCCTTCGTCCTTTGCTGATGTGGCCTTGGTGGTTTCTGGCTCGAACATATCCACGACGAATACGGGACCGGACACAATGTCAATTCGAGACTGTGATCGAGCTATAACTGATGAAATGTGAGGCACAGAGCTTTCGTCAAGGGGCAGGTTGTGGGTTTCAAAAACATAAGAGCCTTGGACATCCGAGACGACTCGTTGCTGCCATTCGCCATGATCGTCGACGGTGAAGCGTGCTCGGAGCATTGAATGGGTCTTTACGAGCGTCTCCACAGCGCGCGATACCTCAGACACCTTCTTTCTGCGTGTGAGTCGTACGAAAAAGCTCTGATTGAAACGTCGTTTATCCAGTGCTTCCGAGCCTGACAGCCCGACATATAGCTGCTGAATAGGTGCCAGGGAGAACGGCTGGTCCATGGGCTCGTCAAGGGGAACTTTTGACTCGCCTAACATGCCTACGCACAAGGCCAGATCGGACAGGGTAGGGCTTCGCATGATATCTGGAACTCTGAGACGTAGACGCTGTGCCCGGCAGCGCGATGCCAACTGCATGGCGCTTATAGAATCTCCGCCTTGGGCAAGGAAAGAACGCGCCATGGACACCTTAGTAGGCGTCATGCCCAAGACGAGGGCACATGCCTGCTGCAATTTCTTCTCTGTCTGTGTTGTAGCTTCTGAATTGATCTCTGATGCAGTAGCGTCTTGGTCAAGTACCGCATACATGGCTGTGCCTTCGTCGAGACCGTAAATCCATTCTGCCACACGGAAGCGATCTAGCTTCCCTGACGCCGACAAAGGTATGTTGAGTAAGGGGAGCCACGCCGTAGGTATGGCGTATACCGGCAATCGACGGCTTAACTTTTGACAAAGCTTTCGCACTTTCAGATGCGCTCTTTCCAAAGCATTGCCTCTTAACAACTCGAGACCAGCACTTGTACGCTTTTGTTCCGGTACATCTTCTGAATCCATGATCTCTTCTACTTTTCCAGTTTCCTGTGTTGTCCTTCGTGCTTGTTGCACGTGCGGTGACAGTGAAGACGGCGAGAAGACCGCAGTAAGTTTTCCGGAAAGCGGTCCCTCCTTCGGTAACAAAACAATTGCTGCCGTGGAGTCCTCATCCATCACTATCGAATGTTCGATCTCTCCCAACTCAATTCTCTGTCCTCTCACTTTCACTTGAGTATCCCTACGGCCAAGGTATTGCAGGGAACCATCTTCGTGATAGCGCACGAGATCTCCAGTGCGATACACTCTCCGGCAGTCACCGCCATGCTCCTGAACGGGAAGAAATTCTGGATTCGTTACAAACGCGATGATCGTGGCATCTTTGTCGTTAAGATAGCCTTGCGCCAATTGGGGGCTTTCGATCCAGAGCTCTCCTATCGATCCGATGGCTGCAAGTTTGCGGCTGTCAGTCAGATCAACAACCCATGTGAGTGAGCTGATGCCCTTTCCAATTGTAGCCGGTCGGTGATCTGGACCCATGAGGCAAGAAACACAAAATACGCAGGTCTCTGTTGGCCCATAGCCATTGATTAACTGTACGTACGGCGCCCAAGCCGCAACATCGTCTTGCTTGACAGCCTCGCCACCTAAAACCAAAGTTTTAAGTGACGGTACCTGCCGGGGTTCGATGATCTTAACGACCGAAGGCGTGAAAAAGGCCCAATTAACTTGCATATCTTCCATAGCCTGGGTTAAATCGCTCAACCTCTGCTCTTCGCTGGGTACGCATACACAGCCGCCATGAGCGAGGGTCGTGAGAAGCTCTGCAATACTTGCATCAAAGCCGAGGGAAGAGAAATGGAGTGCACGAGTAGAAGGTCCAAAGCCCATCGCGCGGCCATGTGCAAGTAGACTAGAACACACGGCTTGGTGCTCCATGACAACTCCTCGGGGAGTGCCGGTGGTTCCGGACGTGAAGAGGACGTAGGCAACATCATTCGACTTTACACGTGGTGTATCTTGGGAATCGAGTATGGGCGATGGCAGGATTTGCCAGCTTCTGACAGCAGTGCTGGACACTTCGATCACGCGGCCAAACTCACCGGACAATTGATCGTGTTTGCGAGCGCTGCAGATAGCGATGGTAGATTTCGTAATGCGTACGATATCTCGCAAACGGCCACTCGGTATCTCTGCATCGAGTGGTACGAAAGCCGCTCCAGCTTTGAGTACACCCAATACAGCCACGACGACCCAGAGCGATTTATCGAGGCATAAAAGAATCAAGTCATTCGCGCGAACTCCATTGTTGATCAGGTGCACCGATAGACGGGTCGACATCTCATCCAACTCGCGGTAAGTTAGCTCGCCGTCCCACGCACAGACTGCTGTGTTTGCACTGTGAAGTTGGACTTGGTCATGCACCATTTGATGGATGCATCTCTTGGAAGCTGTGGGGGGCTCTGGATTCCAACTCTGGAGAAGTTGCATTTCCGATGAGTTGACATCATTGATGCGATCGATTGTGATTGTCGAATCGGAGACAAGTAATCCTTGAACGAGATGAGCAAAATGATCCAACAACTGACGGACGTGCCAGATGGAGATGACTTCCTCGTCGAATTTGGCATCGATGTCCAACATTTGCTTGTTTGTCGAAACTTCTAGGACTAATGCATAAGTATGAAAACCAGTAAGATCCGCGGCCTCGGCCAATGGAATCATCACAGCCTCTTCCTCGTTCGTGGTCAACTGATCAGGTTCGTGGACTCTGCTCGGCTGCACTGCCAATAGACTCTGGAACTGGCACGCTGCTTGAGCAGACTCGCTCGCCGCTCCGATTTGACGCAATCCAGTCTGCTCAAAAGGCATCATGTCGGTAGCGCCTTGTTGTACCTGCTCCAGGAAATCACTGACGGAGCATTGCTTGTTGATGCGGGTCCGCACCGGTATAGTTGTAATCGTAGGTCCAACCATTTGAGCAACACCAGCGACGGGCGCGTTACGTCCTGTCAGCGTGACCCCAAACACAACATCGTCGGAATTTATCCAACGTGATACGGCTAGAGCAAAAGCTGCTCTTAGCAAGTTTGCCGTAGTTACTGAGGATGTTCTGACCACGGGTAGTTCCACTTTGTGCTGAGCACTCCTGTTCGTGCGCGCTTGATGCGTTGTTGAAGGGAGTTGAGGGAATGGGGTGCCAGTCCAATCAGCTAAGTATTGAGTCCAGAATTCCTCGCGACTCACGTCACCCGGAGTTTTCAAGGTTTCAAGATGCTTGATGAACCACGAGAAAGGTGTTGTCGACACCAGAGATGTAAGGGCAGTGTTAGGTGTCGTGGAGGCCTTGAGATAGATGTGATGGACCAGATTCATTAGTAAACTGACGGACCAGCCATCGTAGATTGCATGCTGGGCGGACCATACGAGATAGATGGCCTCGTCTTGTTTCCGGTCATGGTGCTGCTCAAGCTCATTGCTTTCTCGAGTTGCCTTATCGCGAACAATTGTCAATCGACTGAGTGGACAGTTAGCACCCATTACCGACGCCCTGTCACTCCGAAGGAAATCATCAAGTCCCTCGGCCTCTCGCCAAGTCACCTGCTCGCGCACAACTACCTGCATAGGTTTTTGGCCGTCCAAGAAGATGATGCGAGTGCGAAGGATATCGGTGACTGCCGTGACGATTTCCCATGCCGCCTTCAACCGATTGAGATCGACACGCGGTCCAAGACGGAAGATGTGTTGACCCATGTAAGCGCCGGGTTGCTTGGTTGCGAGCGCGATAAGCCCTTCCTGTAAGGGCGTACATGGGTAGATATCTGTGATTGCCTCTGAAGGAACTTGACACAGCTTTGATACGCTCAAGATGACAGCTTCTCTGGGATTCTGTTCATTGGAAAGCTCTGTGCTGACAAAGAGACTTTCCATCATGCTGAACGGCTCGACAGAGGATATGGCGACCTCGGTAGTATCTTCGCTTTGGAGAGCGAGCGCGGACAGTATTGGATACTTGAACAGTTTTCCGACCGTCAATAACATACCTTGCTCGCTTGCCGCGGCGACGAGTTGCATGGCATCTATCGAATCACCACCCAGTTGGAAGAAGTTATCATCTGCACCAACCGTACCATGGTTGAGGTTTAGCACCGACTCCCAGAGTGCCTGAAGCTTTTGTTCGCTTGAGGTTGCGGGCTCTCGCCACTGTGTGCCTTGATAAGCATATCCAAACAGCTGAGCTTGATCTAACGATTGAGCCCACGCCCTCAGGCTGGCCCGATCCAGTTTGCTTGTGGAAGTTATTGGCATTCGTCTGACGGGTACAAAAGCCTGTGGAACCATATACCAAGGTAGATGGTCCATTAGGTCAACTTTCAGCTTGATGAGCTCGTCCCGAAGGGTTGGCCAAGGAGGTGCAAGCCAGGTTGATTGCGCATCTGAGTCACCATCAGATGCGACATGGTCAGGAGTTGTAGAGATTGTATCGTTCTCATGGCAAACTTGCACAAAAGCAACAAGTGTCTGGGTCTCGGCCTCGCCGGCAGATGAAATAACTTCAGCGACAGAACGGTCAACTGCAGGCCAGAGGGCTTCGATCTGCCGAGTGACCTCTTCCAGCTCGATGCGATTTCCTCGTAGCTTCACTTGGTTTCCCTTGCGGCCGATCAAGACTAGACTGCCATCCTCTCGATACCGAACTAGATCCCCTGTTCTGTAGACTGGATGTCGGTTCTCTGTCCCTTCCAACCCGCGCAAGATCGTCCAAGGCAAAAATGATCCTGAATCAGTATCTTCCCCAATATATCCCCGCGCCACGATAGGTCCCTGTACGAGGAGCTCGCCTATAGCACCAATTGGTACAAGGCTACTGGGTTCATCTACGTCCGCAATCCAGGAGTTGTGCCCGACTGCGTGACCTAAAGATGGAGTCGAGTATTGAAGTGGTGTCCTGATCCAGGAAGTCGAGCATATGACGCATGTCTCTGTTGGTCCATATCCATTGATGAGCTGAACCTTGTCCGCCCATCTGTTGACGACGTTTGTGCTGAGTGATTCTCCAATAGACACCAAAGTTTTGAGACAGGGTAAGTCTTTGGGTTGCATGGTGATTGCGAGCGAAGGCGTGAGAGCTGCCCAGTTGATGTTGAGTTGATTCATACAGAGCACCGTCTTGTCAAGACGGTCGAGCTCGGACGGCACGCAGACGCATCCACCTCGGCTTAGGGTAGTCAATATCTCCATGATACTTGCATCAAACGCTAGAGATGCGAAATGGAATGCGCGCGTGTTACAATCTATGTTCAACGCAAGCGCATGGTACTGGACACTCGAACAGATCGCTGAATGATGAACCATAACACCTTTAGGCACACCCGTGCTACCAGATGTAAAGATTACATAAGCGAGATTCGAGGGCTGAACTCCTGCGCTGCTGAGGACGCCGTTGGTAAACATCTGAGAAGGGAGATCTTTGGATAGATCGATGATTGATTCTAGTGAACCAAGCTTGTGTTTTGTAGCTTTGTCGGCGAAGGCGACGCGAACATCTGCTATGCGAAGGATATGGCGGATGCGCTGCTGCGGCCACATCGGATCCAGTGGGACGAAAGCACCCCCAGCTTTGAGGACTGCTAGAATCGCAACCGGAGTCCATCTCGACCTCTCAAGGATGATAGCGACAAGTTTTTCTGGACCCACACCTTGCTGATTGAGGTGTTGAGCCAAGTTCGAAGAGAGTTCGTCAACCTCCGAGTACGTAAGAGAGCCATCCCATGCGTGTACAGCCTCCTTCGACGGATGCTTGCTGACTTGTTCCATGATAATTTGATGTAGACAACTCTCGGTTGTTTCATGAACGTTGCGGTTCCACTCAGCTATTAATTCTCCGTCGTGACGACCCAATTTTCCAATCATGCCAACGCTCTGGTCGGGGTTTGTGACGATGCCTTGCAAAAGGGTGATGAAGCACTCAATCATGCTCGAGGCTTGAGCTGTCGAAAGTAAAGAATCCCAATACTTGATATTGCCGGTGAGCTTGCCATCGCATATGCCAATATTGAGAGTGATATCAAACTAAACACTGGTCAGCGGTCGTCATTTGCATCATCAATATGATCATGAACAAACCTCTGTAGGATCATGGCCTTCGATACTTCGGAAGCTGATATCCAGCGGATTCGACTCTGATTCGGCGGTGGAGGTGTATGTTTGGATGGATATGACCGTTGAGAAAAGAGATTGGCCTGCGAGACCAAGAGCATGGTGGATACTTGCTAACGAGCAACTCTGATGAGGAAGGGATCTTATGTGTGCCTCTCTACTAGCATTGACAACATCCTGCACTCTGCTATCTGCTCTCACAGCGAGACGTGCAGTAAGCATGTTGATGAAAGGTCCAACAATACCTTCAACGCCCTCGCAAGGCACGTCGCGCCCGGATGCGAGGTAGCCGAAACATACCTCATCGCGCCCAGTATAGCTTCGAAGGACGATCGCCCACGCAGCATGAATCAGATTCGACACTGTTACATTTCTCGCCGAGCAAAACGACTTGAAATCGGCAGTCAAAGAAGCAGTATTCAGCGAGACGGTGATCAGACCCGGACGTGCTGGTTTCTGGACCAAATCGACTAGACAGGGGAAACGACAAGGCTCGAGCCCTATGAGATATTCTGTCCAGTAACTCAGAGTATCATCTGAATTCTCGGCCAGATAGGCGATATATCTGCTGTAGGATGGAGCGGGTCCTGACGGAAGGAGATCTTGATACGCTAGTGCAAGCTCTCTGAAGAGAACTGAAACAGAGGCGCCGTCGATGAGAGCATGGCTAATGTCTAGTCGACATTCGATCTTGTTGTCTGAGGTCAACTTGATGGAAAAGCAGTGGGGCAAGACCGGGCCGTCTTGTCTTGGGTCGACGACTCCATCGACGGCGACCCTAGTGTTTTCTGAGGATTTCTCATTGCATGGCCGCAGTATGTTCGCTGAGGCATGTTGTAGAACCACCTGTGCATACACGCCATCGTCCGAGACATTATCAACGAATATGGTTCGCAGAGCAGCATGCCTGTCGACCATGACTTGCCAGGCCGTACATAATCGATCAATGTTCACAACTCCGTTCCGAGCGATCACTTCAAAGGAAAATGTTGTCTGGTAGCTTGCCGAAGCCTTGCTCTGGCTCACGAGAATACCTTGTTGCATAGGAGAGCAGTCGTACATCTCCTCGATAGAGCCGACGTCAGGTACTCCAATACTTGGTAGTCGTTCCTCTGTGAGCTGCTTGAGTCCGGCTTCACTAATGCGTAATAGAGGATTGTCACTCAATGTCAAGACTCGGGATTGATGTCGAAGCATGGTGGTGAGATCTATCAAGGTCTGCTCGAAACGAACGGCCCAAGTCCTGATCCTATCCGCATGAAGACTTCTCTTGCTGTATGCGACGCTTGTGACCATCCGATCTTCGGCAAATGACGTTGACACGTCGAGAACCGCCATACGAGGCATTCGTGGTCCGATGTCGGCGATTCTAGTATCACCTGCACGGGGCTCCTGTTGTAGTAAGGCTTCCTTTTGCTCCAGTTGCTGGAATCGGCCGAGGTAATTGAACAGTATTTCTACCGAGCTGGTCGACTCTTCCGATCCACCAAAGACTTCCCGGCCTCGAGGGTTCAGATATCGACTTGTAAAGTATGCCCATCCGTTGCTCGGCGTGAAACGGCGAGAATCCTTGGCCCTACGGACGATGGCTAACAGATCGTCCTGCTCTGCGACTGGGACTGCAACCGGTCGCATTGTGGTGAACCAGCCGATGGTGCCCGATACATCGACATCATCGTTCCAGTGTTCTCTACCATGGCTCTCACTGTGAACTGTCGGCACATCTCGATCGTCGAAGACCTGGCGGAAAGAGTATAGCAGCGCTGCAACAAATAAATCAATGGGCTCAGTACCGAGCGGTAGGTTGCACTCGTGGCCTAGAAGGAGTCCGCTGATATCTTTCGTTAGGCAGAATCCAGTACTTGCTATCTCACCCCAAATGTTGGACTCAGGTTGGAGGCCCCAGTACTCAAGGTCTGGAGGGGGCAAAGGAAAGGGTAAAGCCTTTTCAGGCGCGAGTGCATGTTCTGCATAGGTCTTTTGAAGACCACACCAAGTCTGGAATGGTATCGGCCGTTCTGAAAGCACCTCTCCCACTTCAAGAAGTTCTTCCAGCTGCTCCAAGAGTATGCGCCACGAAACTAGGTCGATGGCCAAGTGGTGGGCTACAAGGAAAAGTATCTGAGAATCGATCGGGGACTCTCGTACTGCAGCATGATCGAGCGCAAACATATCATCTTCTTGTCCGTTTTGGAAGTCAAGGGATGGTTGATTTTCAAAACAATTTTTCTCGTCGACTTCCACTTCTAGCAAGTCTGCTGCAAAGATCGGTCCGTTCATGAAGTCTATCCGAGTCTGAGATGCAGCCATAATCGACGACAAGCGTTCTCTTGCATGCTCCTTGGTGGTGGTATGCGCCTGGAAATCGAAGGAGCCATGGATATCTGGAGCGATTCTTTGTTGCCATCGGCCACCATCATCCATACCAAATCTTGCTCGGAGCATCGAGTGCCGATGGACCAGTGTGTTTAATGCAGCAATGATCATAGATGGCTCTTTTTTCCGGCTCAGACGCAGTAAGAAACTTTGGTTGAACCTTGTACTAGCTTTATCCTTTGTCTGAGTGTCTGGACAGACCAGGTCGAAGTAGTACTGCTGGATGGGTGACAAGTCAAACGGCGTCTCAATCAATTCCTCCTGCATTACCTTTGAACTTGCGAGGCTGCTCACACACAAGGCAAGTTGAGAAAGCGAACGAGTCCGTAGGATATCCTGAACACTTATCTTCAATCCTTGTTTTCGGCAACGCGAGGTCAGTTGCATCGCTGTAATCGAATCTCCCCCTAGACCCAAGAACGATCGATTTTTGGATATGCGTGATACAGGGATCCCGAGAACGTCGGAGCATTTCTGTCGTAAGATGGTCTCCATGGGCGTGGTGACCTCTGCAGATGAGTCAATGATTGTCGCTTCGGCATACCCTTCAAGAAGGGCTGCATGTAGAACTGGATCCTCCATGCTGCTGATCCAGCGCGTGACTTTGAGGCGGTCCAGTTTGCCAGACGTCGTCATTGGGATTGAATTCACCGCAAGCCACGCTGTTGGTACCATGAAGGAGGGCAACTGCTCTTCCAGCTTGTCGCGTATAATGCTGCACCGCAGCTGCGCCTGCTCTAGTCTAGGACCTTGCAGGAAGCTCAGCTCTTGTGCCGAGGTACCATCGGTGATCTCGTTTCTGGAAATTCCCTCATGTATATGGTCACGCTCGGCAATAGCGGTCGAACGATCATAAACACCATTGGCGATGCCGTCGTCCTTCGATGGGGAAGCAAGGGAGAACACTGCTGTCAGACGACCTGTCAATAAACCAGTCCGGGGGAATATAACCAATCCAACCTCGACAAGATCGTCTGAATTGAGCCGGTGTTCTACCTCACCCTGTTCTACACGTTGGCCTCGCACTTTTACCTGTGTATCTTTTCTTCCAACATATTGCAGGGTACCGTCTGGCATATGTCGCATGAGATCTCCAGTTCTGTAGACGCGGCGCTTTCTGGAATATTGAGTGGGTTCAGACCGTGCAAGGTCGAGCTCCTGGGCCCAGGCTGGAAGCTCACAGAACTTTCTGGCAGTCTCAGAAGGATTGTTTAGATATCCTCGAGCAAGAGTCGGGCCCTCAATCAGCAATTCGCCGATCGCGCCTAATGGTGCCGGACGGCTGATGTCAGTCATATCGGCCATCCAGACTTTACGACCAAGAGGTAACCCTATGTTCGAGGACGGGCTTCTTGGATCTGTGGCCACCATCCAGGTACTGTGGATTGAGTCTTCTGAGAGGCCATAACAGTTGTTTAACACCACGTGTTGGCACCACTGGCTTACTACTGCGGCGGTACAAGGTTCGCCGCCAAGCGTAATCGCTTTAAGACCTGGAACATCCTTAGGTTGAAGCAATACTGCAACCGTAGGCGTGAAAAATGCCCAATTGACCCTCATGTCATTGATCGCACCTGCGAGGTCGTCTAGTCGTGTATTCTCTGAAGGCATGCATACACAACCTCCGCGGGTCAACGTTGTAAAGATGTCCTGGATGCTGGCATCGAAACTGAACGATGCAAATTGCAGAACTCGAGATGAAGATGTTATCTCCAGTGCTTTACCATGAACAGCCATGCTCGTGCTCATGGCTCCATGCTCTAGGAGCACGCCTTTTGGATTACCCGTGCTTCCAGAAGTGAAAATAACGAATGCGAGGTTACTCGGCTGGACAGCAGGATCGATTGGGGACACGCTTTCAACCTCATCGAGCGCAGACACAGTTGCAGCACTTACCACGATAGGATCTTCTACGAACTTGACGAATCGCTCTTGTTGCTCGGCCGAGATGAGTACGATGTGAGCGTCCACCATTTCGATCATGCTTGCTAGTCGAGAGTCTGGATAAGCTGGAACCATCGGGACGCAAGCACCACCAGCTTTTAGCACGGCGAGTTGTGCCACAACTGCCCAAAGGGACTTTTCGAAACAAAGCGGGACCATGGAGCCTGGTACCACGCCTGCCTCTTGTAGGAGGATCGCCAGGCGAGACGCAGACTCATCCAACTCTTGGTAAGTCAAATCACCGTCCCAGGCATGGACGGCAATTTCCTCGGGACGAAGCTTAGCTTGTTGTTCTACAAGTTCGTGAACGCATGCATCCACAACTACTGGCACGTTTTTTGCGTTCCAGCCTTGTACGATATCGGCGTCATGCTCACTGAAGGCCGATAGTCTATCGATGGATAGTTCAGGCTGTTCTTGTAACTGTAAGGCAACAAAGGCAAACTGCTCCAACAGACGGTGTATCTCCCATGACGACACGACTTGATCGTCATAGAACAACTCAACATCGATCGAGTTGAGGCTGGGGCGACATTCCACGACTATTGCGTAGGTGTGAAATCCGGTCACATTGGCTGCTTCGACCTGTGGGACCATGACAGCATCAGTTTCGGGACTGCCAGAAGCATCGCCCAGGCTGGCTTCACTCTTGGCTCCAGGTTGAACAGCAAAAAGACTTTGAAACTGGCAAGCCGCGTATGCGTCGGAACTCAGAGATTGTATACGCTGTAGTCCAGTATGTTCATAAGAGATCATGGCTGCTGCACTCTGTTGGACAGCAGAGAGATATTGACAGACATTATCACCAGAACGGACGTGGATACGCACTGGGACAGTGGTCATGGTCGGCCCAAGCATACTCAATATCCCGTCAACGGGTGCATTGCGTCCACTCAATGTCACACCGAAGGTGATATCATCGCTGCCGGTCAATCTAGCCACGACCACTGCCCATGCAGCTCTCAAGAGGATGGCGTTCGTCACACCAGTCTTCAGATGACCTGAGATGGAAAATGTATGCTTCGCGACTTTATTCGTTCGTGGCTGATACGTAGCAGAAGGGAGTTGAGGGAATTGAGCACCGCTCCACCCATCCAATTCCCTGAGCCAGTAGTCATCACTATACTTGAACTCTGGGCCTACAGAGGTTCGAAGATGCTGGACAAAGCGACCAAAGGGTGCAAGTGGTGGTGATGCTGCATCTGACATACTCTTGTATGCCTGATCTACCCATGCCATGATAAGGCCCATCGTCCAACCGTCATAGATCGCATGATGAGCGGTCCACACAAGGAAGTGGCAATCTTGCTGGACCGGAGAACGCTTGGAGTCTGAGGTTGTCTCGGTTACCAGAGCGAGTCGACTCAGCGGTTGACCAAGTCCCATTGACTGCTCCATGTCTTGTGATAAGTATTTTTGTAAACTTGTTGCCTCCAGCCATTCAATATCTTCCTGCAGAATAATTTGCATCAAGCCTTTGCCATCTAGATCCAGGATTCTGGTATTTAGAATAGTCGACGCTCTGAACAAGTGCTTCCATATGGCTTTCAGGCGATGCGTGTCGATGTGCGAGCCGAGCCTAAAAACGTGCTGTCCGATATAGGCGCCCGGGTGTTTTCCTGCAAGAGCCATCAGACCCTCTTGCAAGGGGGTACATGGATATATATCCTTAATGGCCGCAGTAGGCACCGCAAGTTGCTGAGCCGCGTCCGCTATGATCTTTGTCTTGATTTGTTGGACGTTTTCAAGGCTGTGGGCATCTCCGTTCACCTTCTCATCCGGGAGATCGTCGAGCAGATCAAATGGTTTAAGCTCGACATCAGTTGGGATTTCCGACTCTGACACCACAAGTGCCAGTTTCGACAGCCTAGGACTGTGGAACAACATACCAACCGTAAACTTTAGCCCTAGCTCTCCGGCAGCAGCAACGAGCCGCATGGCGTCTACTGAATCACCACCAAGCTCAAAGAAGTTGTCATCGACGCCCACCATATCTGGAGCAAGGTTTAGGATGCTCTCCCACAGTCTTTGAAGCTTTTGTTCCACGTCTGTCGTTGGCAGTCGTTTCTCCGCTTGCGTTATTCTGTAGCTAGCCAACGTCTCTGCATCAAGTGCAGCTACCCAAGCTCTCAGAGTTCGCCGGTCGAGTTTTCCGGACGAGGTCAGAGGCAAATTTCTAATAGGGATGTACATTCGAGGTACCATATAGAGTGGGACCGCTGTTGACAAGAATTCCCTGAGAGAAAGACATTGTTCGATGAAGGCTGATGAGGCTGAGAGCAGATTTTGGCTACAGCTGTCACGCGACCCTGCTTCTGCTTCAGCTCCGTTTGTGGGCGTTGAGTCATCATCAACTGTCTCCAGAAACGCAACCAGTACTTGCGCTTTGGAATCGTCATCGATAGTCACCGCATCGACCGCGGGCTGCGATCTGACAAGGCCACTGTGCCTGATTGCGTGCTCTATCTCGCCCAATTCAACTCGCTGACCACGGATCTTGATCTGATCGTCTTTGCGACCAAGGTAGAGCAGTGTACCGTCCGCATTGTATCGCACTATGTCACCAGTGCGGTACATCCTTTCGGTCGTCGCCTGTATCTTCGATATCCAGGTGGGTGTTTCGATGAAGTAATGGGACGTCTGCTGCTCATCGCCGAGGTATCCTCGTGCAAGGGTGGCTCCCGTCACAAGGAGCTCGCCTGCAACTCCGATCGGCGCTGGGAGCGTAAAATCTGTAATGTCAGCAATCCACGAATTAGTTGCTAAAGCACGACCAATGTCGGCAACTTGACCTGTTTCACCGACGCGGTCCTTCCACGAGCAAAATATCGTGGCCTCTGCAGGCCCGTAGCAGTTATGTAGTTGTGTCTGGCCACGCCATTTCTCAACAACCTCTGCTGTAACTGCCTCTCCTGCCAACACGAGAGTCGTAAGTCCTGTCACAGACTTCGGATCTAGCAAGGACGCAACCGTCGGAGTAAGACAAGCCCAATTCACCTGCATGTCCTGTATCGCCGCCTGCAAACCATTGAGACGTGCGGTCTCCGAAGGCACACAAACGCAGCCTCCTTGAATCAGGGTGGCGAAAATGTCTTGTAAGCTTATATCAAAAGAGAAAGAGGCGAATTGCAGGACTCTGCTCGCGCACTCAAGACCGAGGACTTTACTATAGGTAAAGACGCTAGTGCAGAATGCACCGTGCTCTATCATTACTCCTTTAGGCTGACCAGTACTTCCTGACGTGTGAACGACGAAGGCCAGGCTGGATGGCTTGTTGGAGACACTAACAGTGGTTTCGTTACTGTCTTCCATCGCAGCTCCTGTTGGAGCCCCAACTTCTATAGATTGACGCCCGAATTGCTTGAACCGCTGTACTTGAGATGGCGACACCAGCACGATTTTGCTCGCAATATGCTTCATGATGGACAACAAGCGAAGATCAGGATCAGCTGGCGTAAGCGGGACACACGTCGCACCGACCTTCAGAACGGCCAGCATACCCACGATTGCCCAGAGTGATTTCTCGAAGCAGACTGGTATCAAGTCATTCAGTTGAACGCCAAGGATGGCAAGGCTGGTGGCCAAACGGGTCGCCAGCTCATCGAGTTCTTTGTAAGTCAGACTTCCGTCCCAAGAAGTGATGGACATTGCATTTGGCTGTCGTTCCACTTGCTTGAGTACGAGATCCTGGACGCACACATCGGCCACGGATGGTTTTGGAGCGTTCCAAGTCGCCACGAGTTCCTTTTCTGACTGACTGAGCCACCCCATCTCGCTGCAAGTAAGCTCTGGACTTTCGATTACGTATTGGAATGCTCTGCAGAACGATTCGGATAGGGCCACGGCTTGGCGATCCGTAAGCAGCGTGCTCCAGTATTTGATGTTGCCAGATATCGCACCGGCCTGCATGCCGACGTTCAAGGTTATGTCAAACTGCAATTCGTTAGCAGGAAGTACCATCACGTACATCAGACCAATCTGGCATTTGGAATCGACTGGCAGCTTACCTCGGTTGGATCGTGACCCTCTATGCCACGAAGGATCAATTTCTGAGTCGATGAAGCATCAATAGACGGGGAAGTTTGCACAGAAACTGCTGTATTGAACAAGGCTCTACCACCTAGTTTCAAAGCATGCTGCATACTGGCAAGAGAGCAATGTTGGTGTGGAATCGCACGCAAATACATGTCTCTACTAGCCTGTGCGATTTCAGCCATGGTTGTCTCACCTGTCACTGTCTGTCTGGCGGGAAGCAGATTGATAAAAGGTCCAACAATGGCATTGACGTTGGCGACAGGCACGTCGCGACCAGACGTCAGGTAACCGAAACAGACGTCCTCCGTCCCAGTATAGCTGCGTAGAACAAGTGACCAAGCTGCGTGCACAAGGTTCGACACGGTTAGATTGTTCTCTGTGCAGAATGACTTGACCTTGGAAAATTGCGTTGTGATGTTCAGAGCGACAGTGTGTAGATCCGGTGCAGGCGATTGAGATCCGACAGTCATAGGTTTCGTCATTGAGCCAAGCTTTGGGAAGTGGCATGGGTCCAGGCCAGATAATGTTTCCTGCCAATAAGCGAGTGCATCAGCTTCTGGCCGGTCGGATAAATATGTGATGTAGTCTCGATAAAGCGGGCCAGACCCAGAAAGAAGCAGGCCTTCGTAGGCCTGAGCCAGTTCGCCGAACAAGACTGATATGGAGCCGCCATCTATAAGGGCATGATTGATGGTGAGTCTGCACACCAGGCGCCCATCAAGGGTTTCATCGACTACAAGATGATGAGGCGGTTGCCCACGTGAGCTGCAAGATGAGTTTGAATTCGCGTCGGCCGCAATCTCGGTCAACTTCGATCCATCAAAATGCATGATGAAACCGTTTTTCAGGCGTACTATGCTTGCTTTTGCCCTCTTGAGCACCACCTGCACGTATGTGCCGTCTGCACCTACGCCTTCCATGAATACCGTTCGTAGAGCAGCATGTCGGTCGACAAGTGCTTGCCACGCGCTGGTCAGTCGGTCGATGTCTACAACGCCCGTAGCAGATAATGCTTCGAAAGCAAATTCCGTGTTGTAGTGATTGTGCATCTTGCTTTGGCTGACCAGAATGCCGTGCTGCATGGGCGAACAAGGAAAGATGTCTTCGACTTCTCCCAGATCTTGAATTCCAATGTTTGGTAGGCGCTTTTCAACTAGCTCTTGATGGCTGGTTGACGTCGATTTTAGTAGAGGGAAATCACTCAAAGTGAATTGGTGCTGACAATCAGGTAGCCTTTCCGACATTTGAATCAACGTGTGCTCAAACAATTCCGACCAGGGGGCAAATCTTGAAGCATGACAGCTTTTGCCGTTATAAGAGATTGCGACACCAATACATCCGGCTGTTACAGAGATCGAGACGTCGATGGCAGCTAAGCGAGGCGTGTCATGACCAATGTCCGCGGCTGCTCGTCCGCCTGGCCGTGCGACCGGGGAGAGAAGCGCGCCACTGCGCTCCAGCTGCTGGAATCTACCAACGTAGTTGAGCATTACTTCGATACCAGAATCTGGCGGTCCGAGCACGTCACTTCCATCTGGATGAAGAAATCGACTGGTCATATAAGCCCAACCGTTACTTGGCGTCAGGCGCCTAGCATCTTTAGCTTGTATCAAAGTCTCCAGCAAATCCTCGTCCTCGCGTACAGATAACGCCATAGGACGTAGCGCGGTGAACCATCCAACTGTATCTGAAGGGTCGATATCCGCATCCCAGGGCTCTCGACCATGCCCTTCGCTGAAAAGAACAGGGGTTGGCCGCTCCGGGAATTCATGCCGGAACGAGTGCAACAGGGCGGCTGTGAAAATGTCGATCGGTTCTGTACTGAGACTTGTATTGCAGTCTCCCAGCAGAGCCAAGCTAACACGCTCGCTGAGTTTGAACCCAACCATTTCGACGTCCCCCCATACGTTGCGCTGGGCTGTCGGGCCCCAGAAGTCCACGCACTGGGTCGGAAGGGCAAATGGGAGAGTGGACAAGACTGCTTTGGGATGCAGCTCTCGTTTTGCGTAGTCGGCTTGAAGCGTGCACCATGCTTGAAACGGGAGAGCGCGGTCCGCTGACAACGTTCCGGTTTCAAAAATTTCCTCTAACTGTTGTAAGATTATCCTCCAAGACACGAGATCCACCACGAGGTGGTGGACCGCAAGGAAAAGCAGCTGAGAGCTTCGAGCTTCTTGAGGCTCAACAGCGCTTTCTGTCTCGGCTCTGACTTGGTTGATATCAATCAGATCAACGGCGAGGATTGGCCCTTCTCTCATGTTGACACGGCATTGGGCGTCGGCAATAATCCTGGCAATATTCTCTTCTCCCTCGTCCTCATGTAGTTCATGAGTGGTCAACGTGAAGGATCCACGAACGTCTGCCGTCACCCGCTGCTGCCAAATTCCTTGGTCATCAACTTGGAAACGAGCCCGGAGCATAGAGTGGTGGCTAACGAGCGTCTCTACAGCGCGTGCAATCAGCAAGACGTCCTTCGGACGATCAATACGAACGAGAAAGCTTTGATTGAATCGGGCTTCGCTTGTCTTCCCCTGGCCAACAAGACCCAAGTAGAATCTCTGGATTGGAGACAACGGGAAGAGCTGATCCATTTTCTCATCAAAATGGACTTTGGGCTCATCTAGCTTCCGGACCCGTAGGGCCAGTTCGGAGAGCGTACGACTTTGCAAGATGTCCTGTACGCTCACACGGCAGCGTTGCGCTCTGCACTTGGCTGCCAACTGCATCGCTGTAATGGAATCTCCGCCAATGCCTAGGAACGAACGGCTCATCGGAGTCTTGGCCACTGCGAGACCAAGTACTTCGGAGCACATCTGTTGCAGATGACGTTCCATTGGGGTGACAGACTGCGCAGCGGGACCATCGACGACCGGCGACCCATCAGCATCAGACTGGAGTAAGGCAGCCTGTACGGCAGAAGGTGGCAGTTTACGTAGGAACTGTGCCACCCTGATACGGTCGAGCTTCCCCGAGGTGGTCAGAGGAATGCGATCCACACCAATCCACGCGGTAGGTACCATGAACGAATGCATCTGTTCTCGCAGGACTTGTCGGAGATCTAGCGCCCGCAAGCGAGCTGCATTGAATCCTTGTCCTGTCAGACGGACGAGTTGGGGCTCTTCGGCGACCGTCTCCACGTTCGGCGTGGGCGAGACTTGCAGCCCGTCTGAATCGACGAGAGAGAACACTGCTGTAATTTGCCCAGCGAAAGGCCCGTCTTCCATGTAGGACACCATACTCGCTTCAAGATGCTTGTCTGTGGACAGACGGTGCTCGATTTCCGCCAGGTCCACTCGCTGGCCACGAATTTTGATCTGGGTGTCCTTTCGGCCAAGGTAAAGGAGTGATCCGTCTGGGTTGTATCGAACAAGGTCACCAGTTCGGTAAAGTCGGCGATGGCTCGTTGCTTGCGAGTCCCTGAGGAAAGGAGGATTGGTGACAAAGGCTTTCGTGGTAGCGCCCTCGTCATTGACATAGGCCCGAGCTAGCTGGAGACTCTCGATCCACAGTTCACCAACAGAGCCTACTGCTGCAAGCTGAAAATCATCATTCAAACTGACGATCCAGGCTAGTGAGCCTATTGGGTGTCCAATTGTCCCACCCGGCTGCGTACCGTCTAAGATGGTCGACACGCAAAATACACACGTCTCTGTGGGGCCATAGCCATTGATGAGAGTAAGGTGACGGGACCAGCGATCTATGTTTTCTTGTTTCACTGCCTCGCCACCAAGCACAAGTGTCTTCAAGAACGGCAGCTCGTGAGGGGTAAGGAGGCCGATCACGGATGGAGTGAAAAAGGCCCAGTTGACTCGCAATTCATTCATGGTTGCGCACAAATCACTCATTCGCTGTTCCTCACTAGGTATGCAAACACAACCACCATGGGTGAGGGTTGTGAGAATCTCGGCGATAGAGGCATCGAAACCTAGAGAGGCAAAATGGAATGCTCTGGTGTCTTGATTCAACCCCATGACGCGGGCGTGATTCACCAAACTCGTACAAGCCGCACGATGCTCGATCATAACACCCTTTGGCTTGTCTGTACTGCCTGAGGTAAAGATCACATAAGCCAGGGCTTCCGGGCTGACGGCGGTCGCTGCTGCGGACGTCTGTGCGTCCACGGGACCCCAGGTCTCGCTTGATGCACTGGAAACTTCGATAGCACTGCCTACTGCGAGTTCCAACTGAGAGACATTTTCTGGCCCACCAAGTGCAAGCTTCGCGCCGGAGATGCGGGCCACTTCGGACAGTCGGCCAGATGGGATAGTTGAATCGAGCGGAACAAATGCGGCTCCAATCTTGAGCACAGCTAACACGGCTACTGTTGCCCAACGCGACCTGTCGAAGACGAGTGGAACCATGTCTCCAGGAGAGATGCCGGACAATGCCAGATGTGCTGCCAGTCGATCCGAGCTTATTTCAAGCTCTTTGTACGTGAAATTGCCATCCCACGAGCATACGGCTTCTGCGTGACCACGGAGGTGCACTTGATTGCGGAACATCTCGTGGACTGAGGCTTCCACTGCAGCAAGCGGACCTCCGTTCCATTTCTGGACAAGCGCAGCGTCTTGCGGACTGAAGATCTCGAGATCTTTGATGAGCAGCCCGGGTTCATGACGGTCCAATCGGTTTACGAGATGCGCGAATTGTCCGAGCAGCTGCTGCACCTCCCATTCCGTGAGCACTGCTCCGTCGTAGCGCACCTCTACCTCGATTGTCTGCTTGACTGGTCGGCACACTACAACAAGAGGATAGGTATGGAACCCGGACTCCAGGTTCTCGCCGGCTTTAAACAACTGCCATGCCCCGTCTGCTGTCAAAGCTTGAGGCTGTGTAACGAAGAGAGTCGAAAAGGCACAAGCTGTTCGTTCAGCCTGCCCGAGGTTTGCGATGTTCTGCAGACCAAAGTGCTCAGAGATCATCAGGTTGTTGGCTTGTCCTCGTAGGGCCTGGAGCATCGAACTCGCGGTCGCGAGTCTGTCTACCTGAATACGCAGGGGGTATGTAGCAATCGTCGGCCCCGCGACATGTTCGATACCTTCGACAGGGCAAGTCCTGCCACTGGATATAGTGCCAAAGACAGCTACTTCAGAATTGGTATAGTGGGAAGTGAGGATGGCCCAAGCGGCTCTAAGAACCATCGGCATCTCGTGCTGGGTCGTGAGGGCGGTAGAAAGTTCGATCACGGAAGTCAACCTGCGATTGGTGCGCGCCCGAAAACCGTCGTATGGCAAGGACGGGAAGAGCTGCCCAGGGTCGCCAGCCAGATAAGAGCTCCAGAACGCGCGGTGCTGGCTGCTTTCGTGTTGCTGGATCCAGCGTACGAAACGATTGTAGGGCACAACATCATGCGGTCTCTCATCGAGATACATGGACTGAACTTGGCCCAAGATCAATCCTACGGTCCATCCGTCATATATGGCATGATGTGCAGTCCACAGAAGAGATTTTGGTCCGGTTCTATCATCGACGAGGCAGAAAGCCGACAATGGAGTGCTGTAGGTCATATGTTTTGCATCGGTCTCAGCGGTTACATGGTCCAGACTATTCACGACGCGCCAGATGAACTCGGCCTTCATCACCACCTGCAGAGAACCTTTCTTGTCGTTGAACACGATACGGGTTCGGAGGATGGGACAATTGCGGACCACAGTCTGCCATGCTTGTCTCAGCTTGGCCGTGTCAACACCGTCGGGCAGGTTGTAGACATGAGTGGTGACATAGGCTGCGGGACAAATCTTGGTCATGGCCATCAAGCTTTCCTGGAATTGCGTGCATGGGTAGATATCCTCCACGTCGCCAGGAGCGATCTTGGAATCAAAAGGTGAAGCCATGTTGATTTCCTCACAGGTGCAAGATTACTGTTCGCAGATACACCTCGAGAATGTGTTTGGTTTGACGACTTGACCGAGTCCGATTCAGAGGTTAGATCAGTCGTCTCTTGAGATGTTGGTACGACAGCGGACCGGTAGCCTTAGCTGAGTGATGCGAACCATGAACGGCAGGCACATCAGCGGCCCTGGCGCAAGCCACCAGCAACAGAGTAACTGACTGACTAGACACATTGTTCATGCAACTAGCCTCAGAGTGGAAATCCTTCGTGTGGATGTTCACCACGTGTGGTTTGGAAGAAACATTAGGTTCGCGCAAGGTCAGCGGCGAAGTGAGACAGTCACGGTCAGTGAAGGGAGCCGCGGGAACGCTATTTTAAGCTCTCATGACCGTGCATAGGTACGCGGACGCTGCAGCGGCCCGATCCGAACAGCCGCTCCCCGCGCATCGTCTCAGGTACTGTATCCTGTATCCTCGCTCAGAAGGAGTTCAACCCAGCCAACATCCGGAGGATCCGTGATCTAAGACTCGACATTGTAGTTACTCTGAGGATAATATCACGATTGGACTTCTGCATAAGATGTCACTCGATATTACCGAGAAGGCTCTCGAAGATGGAGAGTTCAGCTGAGAGGTTTGAAAAGTGGCTAAAGTTGCATTCGTCGTAGGGGAAGTGAATTGAAACAATGACATGTCTTCTAAACATCTCTTTGGCAGTTTAATTTCGCGATGACCGCCATTGCGATAGACGATTGGTATTACTGTTCGTCCATACGGTGCTATAAAAAGCGATATCACCAGTAATGGATGTGATATCCGCAGTTTTGGTGTTGGTCAGGGTTCTCCTAGCAACAAGGAGGCTATGGCAAAATGGCACAAGGATGTGGCCCCTGCGTCGGCTTGAAGGATGGCGCTAGTACGCTTTCACTCACCCATGGTTTTGTTCTACAACGCCACGATCCTACAGACTGTATTGTTCCATCATCACTATACTGTGCTCGCCACCAACACTCTAAGGAATGCTGCAGGGTCAGGAACGGCTGATTACCCACCATGTCGGTTGCCATACACCAAATGTGGCATAGTCATGGTTTTGTTGCACTGTCGCACGTCTGTGATTGCCCGGTCGTGCGGGTGGTGCAACGGACTCTGGCGAGACAGAGTTGTACTTGATAGCAATCTCAATTTGCAACGAGAGCCTCACTTTGCAGAGATTTACCAATAGAAGTCGTCTCTGCAATCAACATCATCCTCGAAACAAAGCAAGAACGTCTTTCATTCACCGTCTCGTGATTCGGAAACATCTCAATCAAGCATGGACAAACCGACTGTCATGCGCCAGCTATGGGCCGATACACTTGGAATTTCGCCTGAAGATGTCAAGGAGGATAGCAACTTCTTCGAACTGGGTGGAGACTCTCTTCTCGCGCTGAACCTCACGGCCGCGAGCTACCAAGAGGGCCTGTACTTCGACGTCGAGCTCTTGTTCACTAATCCCACCCTGCGAGCTTTTGCCACGGTGATTGAAGTGCTCCAAACCGAAAGTTCTGATGCAGGAGTCGAGCAGGACCAGGAAACCGCATCCGAAGATGTGGCTCACAACCACTTTGCGACAAGTCAGGTCATGGACGAAATTGGACGACTTGGTGCAGATCCGAAATCAATTCAGGACATCTTTACGTGCACACCAACCCAACAAGGCATGATGGCACTCTCGATTCGCCATGCCACCATGTACCGAGCATGCTACGTTTTCGAGTTGCCTGCTGAAATTGATGGACTGCGACTGCAAGAGGCATGGAGAGCCGTGGTCCGCGCGAACCAGAGCTTGCGATCTAGGATTCTGCAGACAGAAGGCCGGTCGGCCGTTCAGGTTGTACTGGCTGATGACTTCCATTGGGAAGAAGTCCACGACTACGTGGATCCTCAATCGTCTCTGACGATGGCAATGTCTTACGGGGCTCCTCTGTCCATGCTCAAGCTGATTCCTGGAGAATGCGGCTCCAAATACCTTGCATGGACGGTTCACCATGCTGCTTATGACGGCTGGACCCTGCCCTTGATCGTTCAGGACGTCCACGCTCATTACTACTCCGGTGAAACTATTGAACGTCCTCAGTTCGGGGCTTTCGCCCGGCACATCAATTCATCCAGCATCGAAAGTAGTAAAACGTTCTGGACGACTAAGTTGGATGGATTCGAAGGCAATGTATGGCCCGATTCCGGCTCGTCCTCCCGCATGCGAGTCACTCATCAGATTGAGTCACTCACGAAACATTGCCGCCAAGGCTCTCAGTCCGACATCACCTTTGCGACCGTCGCCAAGGCAGGTTGGGGTCTATTGCTGTCAAGCTATGCGTCTTCCTCTGACGTTGTCTTTGGCACGGTAGCGTATGGTCGCAACGTCGGGCTAACAGGCGTGACTAGTATCCTCGGACCAACAATCGCTACTGTCCCTGTTCGCATTCAGTCGAACCAGGACATGGAGGTTGACTCGTTCCTCAACGGCGTTCAACTTGAAGCCGCTGCAACGACAAAATTCGAACACATCGGCATTTCCCAGATAGCGCAGCTTGGAGACAGCGCAAAGGCAGCCTGCGCTTTCGAGACATTGCTGGTGGTTCACACGGCTTTCGAAACCGACTTCGTACAGGACTGCGGATTTGGCAAGCTCAGAGAAGATCTCAGTCTTCACGATCGTGACCACCCATATGCACTCGTCATAGATGTCTGGCCCCTTGGGGGAGATGTGAAATTCTACGGACGCTACGATGGGACCACTTTCTCGTCCTGGCAGGTCAATCGAGTGTTGACTCAGCTGGCTCACGTAATTGAGCAACTCAACCTCCGTCAGCCTGGGCATAAACTCCGTGACATCGACATGTTCTCGGACTCTGATTCTGAGCTCCTGCAGAAGTGGAATAAGACGGAACATGCTGCCGTCGACATGTGCGTTCACGTCAAGATTGGGGAGCAGGTCCAAGCTCGTCCAGATGCGGTCGCGGTTTGCGCGTGGGATGGGGAACTGACATACAGCGAGCTCGATTCCCTCTCTGACAAATTCGCTCAACACCTCTGTTCCTGTGGGGTGCTCCCTGGTGATCTGGTACCCATCTGTATGGAAAGATCTCTATGGACAGTGGTCTCGGTAATTGCTGTGCTCAAGACTGGCGCGGCTTTCGTGCCGCTCGACTCAAAGATACCTGTTGGTCGTCTAGAAGAGATTGCCGAAGCGACAAAGTCCAGGATCGCCATAGGAAGCGCCAGTAGACTGAACGAGCTCGCGAACGTGATTGGAGCGGCTGTAGAAGCATCGTACGCGACGATCGAGCCCGTGGCTTTCCAGGAGTCCTCAATTCAAGCCATACCTTGGCACGCTCCTGTAGTTCGACCTACTGACGTTGCGTACGTCATTTTCACTTCTGGTAGTACAGGTCGTCCGAAGGGTGTGATATTGCAACATCAAGCTGTAGTCACAAGTTTGCTCGTTGGTGGGCAAGCGTTGAAATTTGGTCCCGACACGAGGGCATTACATTTCGCGTCCTTGAGTTTTGATGCCAGTATCCTTGAGTTACTAGTCACTTTGGCCTTCGGTGGTTGTGTCTGTGTCCCTGACGAGGAGAGCCGGCTAAATCATCTGACGAGGGCGATGAATAACTTTTGCGTGAACTGGGCGTTCTTCACCCCTACCACCCTCGATCTAATCAAGCCAAGCAGCGTTCCACTGCTGCGTACACTAGCTGTCGGAGGCGAAGCCGTCAAGAAAGAAAACATTGAAACGTGGATAGGGCATGTGAATCTCATCCAAGTCTATGGACCTACTGAAGCCTGCATCTTTTGCGCTATCACTGATATCAAAGACATCAACCAGAGTCCAGAGATTATCGGAACGGGTGTCGGAGCTTTGACATGGGTGGTCAGCCTGGATAACAACACGCAACTAGCTCCAATAGGGTCTGTCGGCGAACTATGGGTCGAGAGCCCACAGCTTGCCCAAGGATACCTCGGACAGGAAGAGACCACGAATGCGTCATTTGTCATGAATCCAGGGTTTCTGTCTCGTGTCCATGGAAAGCACGGACGATCGTACAAGACAGGAGACCTGGTACGTTATAATGTCGACGGAACCCTGAGCTGCCTCGGCCGAAGAGACACGCAAGTGAAAATTCGCGGACACCGGATAGAACTTCATGAGATCGAATACGCCATTGTACGAGCCTGCCCGTGGGCAAGCAAGATCGTAGTTGAAGCCGTGGAATCTAACAAAGCCAGAAGAAGCAAGCTGATCATCGCGTTCGTAGAAGAGGCGAGTACGACGATGGTGTATGTGTCAGCTGATGACAGGGCAAAGGACGTTTCAGCAACTTCAGAGGGATTTGCTCAGCGATGTCAAACCCTGAAAAGAATACTGAAAACGGAACTACCATCATACATGATTCCCCAGGCGTTCATACCTCTTGAGTCGATGCCACTAACACCATCAGGCAAAGCTGACCGTCGCCGCCTCCAGGAGCTGGCTCGGGGGTTCAATCAGACGGATCTTGCTGAACTTGGCCGGCCACAAGTGACCAAGCGGTATCCCAGCACTGACGCAGAACGGCTCCTGCAGGGTCTGTGGGAACAAATCCTGGGATTGCCGACTGGCACGGTAGGAGCGAACGACAGCTTCTTCCAGCTCGGAGGCGATTCAATCGATGCCATGCGCCTTGTTGCTGCCAGTGCTCGTGTCGGGTCCAGTTTGAATGTGGACACGGTATTCCGCCATCCCGAACTAGCCGATTTAGCAAAAAAATTGAGGAACGTGAAGGATGAGTCTGCCAAAGCGGTGGCCCCTTTCGAAATGCTAGTCAAACCTAAGAGTCAGTACGGCGAGCACAAGGATTTCCAAGCTCGGATGATTCAAGAAGCAGCACAGCAGTGTGGAATCGATCATCGCATCATCGTGGACATGTACCCGTGTAGCCCGATGCAGCAGGCTCTTATGGCTCTGGGGCTTGGTCATCCGGGCGCATACATGGCACAACACATCTGGCAAATTGAGAACTCAGTTGACTTGGGTAAATTGAAAGCAGCGTGGCAGCACACCGTAGCAGCTCAGGACATCCTACGCACGCGGATTGTCCATGTAGATGGACAGGAAGCGTTCCAAGTAGTCTTGCGTCAAGACATCTCGTGGTACGAAGCATCAGATCTCGAAGGCTACCTTGCCACAGATAAAGAACGACACATGAGTCATGGCAGCTCACTTAATCGCTTTGCCATTATACAGGAGTCAGTACCGAAGACTCTAGAAGCCAATGCTGGAAAGCAATCTGTACGATACGTAGTGTGGACCGCCCAGCACGCCGTCTACGATGGATGGTCGCTCGGCCTCTTGGAAGAACAAATCAAACAGGCTTACAACGACGCTTCAATGACACTAATTCCATGTCCACGATTTGCGAGCTTTATAAGCTACATCCAGAAGATGCGCAAGGAGAGCACATCCACGAGTGACGAATTCTGGCGCTCCCAGCTAAATGGATGGCACGGCAATCAATTCCCTCTGGTTCCATCAACAGACTATCAATCACGGACTAGTCGACTTGAGAGACGCACTATGCGCCTGACCGCCGGTCGGTACCCTAACATCACAAGCGCAACGATACTGATGGCGGCATGGGCAATCGTTGTGTCTCAGCAGACGGGAACATCGGACGTGGTTTTTGGCTTAACATTGAGTGGCCGGAACGCAGCTGTAGAAGACGTTTCTCGCTTGAATGGACCTTTAATAACGACGGTCCCTGCTCGGCTGCCAGTGGAGACTGCTGTGACCGTCGAGGACTTCCTTCGATCGGTACAACAGGTTGCAATTGACATAATACCTTTCGAGCAGGATGGCTTACGTCGGATCCAAAAAGCCAGCGATGACGCAAAGCTCGCAACTCAGTTTCACAACATTTTCCTCATCCACCCGACTGGCAAGGGCACGGCAAAAGATCAGCGGAAGACCGGTCAGGACGAGGAGATCATGAGATTACGGAGCGACATAACCGATGTGAGCGGATTTCATACTTATCCGTTGGCAGTCGAATGTCGTCCAGGCCAGTCAACGGTAGAGGTAGAGATGCATTTTGATCCCAAGATCCTTACGGCATGGCAAGTGAAACGCTTGCTTGAGCAACTGGATCATGTCATACAAGAACTGAACAGCAGCAAGCAGCATGCCCACATGTCTGGAATCAGTCCATTGAGCAATGATGGCGTACAACTCTTGCAGAAGTGGAATGAAAATATCTCAAGCGCTGTCGGAAGGTGCATTCACGACATGATTCACGATCAGATACTCTCCTGCCCCCAAGCGCCAGCTGTGTGTGCGTGGGACGGCCATTTGACTTACCACGAGCTTGAAGAACTCTCAGACAAATTGGCTACCTATCTTGTCCGCACAGGAGTGTCCCATGGTTCGCTTGTGCCGCTTCTTTTCGAAAAATCCATATGGATGATAGTCGCTATCCTTGCTGTTCTCAAGACAGGTGCGGCCTTTGTTCCCTTGGACGATGCAATCCCACAGGAACGTCTAGAGAAAATCGTCGCATTGTCAGAGGCACAATATGTATGCTGCTCTGAAAGGAACCGCGCCAGAGTCTCTCAGATACAAAGAGCGCAATGCCTGGTGGTCTCCAGATTGAGCCTGGATTCGATGGAGTTGTCTGCTATGAATGGCACCACAGCAAGCTGCAACACACCTGCCTATGTGATATTTACTTCCGGCTCGACAGGAGAACCCAAGGGGGTTGTAATCGAACACTTGGCATTCTGTTCGATGGCGGTATCACATGGGCGAGCGACCGGCGTAGGACCAGACACCCGCATGCTCCAGTTCTCCAGTTATGCGTTCGACGCGACACTTTACGAAACCCTGGTCCCACTGATTCATGGAGGTGTCGTCTGTATTCCTAGTGAATACGAGCGTCTAAATCAGCTTCCAGAGTTCATATCAGAGCAACAGATCAACTTTGTTGTCCTCACGCCATCTGTCATTCGACAATTCCAACCAGAACAGCTGTGTCCTGTCCGAACAATTGTCCTGGCTGGTGAACAGTTGCAATCTGAAGACCTCAAGTGGACTCGCTCTTTTCGAGTGATCAACGCCTATGGACCCAGCGAGTGCGCTGTTGCAACAACAGCGAAAATCATGGGTCGTCAAGACGAAGACGTCCGAAACATTGGTCGAGCATCCGGATGCATCTGTTGGGTAGCGAACGATCAGGACATCACCAGACCTGCACCTATCGGAGTTGTCGGCGAGTTGTTGATCCAGGGGCCGGTGCTGGCTAAGGGATACCTGCACGATGCAGTGCAGACCTCACGCGCATTTGTGGATCTACCTATCTGGATCGAACAGGTGCAGCCGCAGAATCCGTGGAAGAAAGTGTACCGCACCGGTGACCTGGTTGAATATTGCGGGGACGGATCGTTGCGATTCGTCGGAAGAAAAGACACCCAGGTGAAGATACGTGGCCAGCGTGTCGAGTTGGGAGAGGTCGAGCATCGCTTGTCGCTCATGGGGCAACTGGGCACAAGCACGGTCTTGCTACCCGAAATCGGTCCACTCGCAGGTCGTCTGACTGCTGTATTCGCAATGGCAGCATCACAGGGAATGATGGGAAACCAGAAGCACGACAAAGTGGCTCCTAATTCCAGCCGCCTACCCGAGAAGAGCATGATCTCATTAACGTCAACTGAGTCGAGCTTCCTCGAGGGCGCAGAGTTGCAGGCAGCGCTTGCAGAAGCGGCTGCGGCACGAAGGACGCTTGCAGATCAGCTGCCATCCTATATGGTTCCTACCGCTTGGTTGCCTATGAACCTCCTTCCTTTGACCAGCTCTGGCAAGCTGGATCGTAGGCAGGTCCTGAGTCGCCTCTGGGACCTACCTCTGGATATGGCACGAGTGATTCAGCTTGGATCACACGGCGGCGAAGGTCAGGCCGTAGACGAGATCTCAGCAGAGCCTATCTCTCGGGAAGAACAAGTGCTACAACGAGCCTGCGCCGAGGTGCTTGGTCTTACCATCGCGAACGTGGCTTTGAGCTGCTCGTTCCAGGGTCTGGGTGGTGATTCCATCAGCGCGATGCAATTGTCTTCCCGTTGTCGGACACATAACCTTCGCTTCGACGTGCAGGACATCTTGCGCAGCCGGACACTTAAAGATCTCGCATGCGGAGCAAGCGAACTTCAGCACACAAAATCAGATCTGCACGATTCTCCTGAAAGACCGGTCGCTCTCTCACCGATTCAGCAGCACTATTTCAAGCTTAGTAGTGCAGATGGAGACGCACACCGCTTTAACCAGAGTTTCCTCATCCAACTCACACGTAGAAAGTCAGCCGAGGAAGTTACACGAGCAATGAGGGTTCTTGTCGATCACCATGCAATGCTTCGTGCACGTTTCTCGATCAATGAAGAGGGTAATTGGCAACAGTGGATAACGGATCCTTCACCAAATAGCTTTCATCTCGAAGTGCATGGAGACGTCGATGCTGATCGCATGGGGGACATCATCGACTCGACCCAATCAAAAATCGACTCCCGCGTCGGACCTGTATTTGCCGTCGACCAGTTTGAGCTGATGGACAACAAGGGTCAGAAGTCTCAGGTGCTATTTCTAGTTGCCCACCATCTTGTTATTGACCTCGTATCATGGCGGATCCTGTTACATCAGTTGGAGGAGCTTCTAGAAGGGCGATCGATCCCAGTCGCGCGGCCACTGTCCTTCCAAGCATGGTGCGAGTGGCAGGCAGACTACGCTGGTCGTAATCTCTCGCCAGAACTGACGCTTCCACAGCACCTGGTCGAGTCGTCCAGCGTTCCGCCAGACCTGGACTTCTGGAGGCCACGGGACGGAAAATTTGTTTGGGGCAATGTCGACACCGTCACATTCGAGCTTCCCGAATCGATAACCAAGATGGTCCTGGGAGACTGCAATCTTACTTTTAACACTGATCCCGTTGATATTCTCACTACTGCCCTGCTCCAATCCTTCCACTTAGTATTCCCGGAGAGACAAGTCCCCACCATATTCACCGAAGGCCACGGACGTGAGCCGTGGGAGTCTGGTATTGATCCATCTGACACGATCGGTTGGTTCACCACTATGCGCCCTCTCGCCGTGTCCGTCAAGCGAGAACAAAGTGTGTTGGAAACATTGCAGAGGGCTAAAGATGTCAGACGAGCAATCCCAAGCAACGGGTGGGCGTATTTCACTAGCAGTTACCTGCACCCAAAGGGTCGACGGGCCTTTGGCGAAGCAAGCACCCAGGAAGGTTTGGTTGAAGTGATATTTAACTATCTCGGCCGGTTTCAGCAATTAGACCGCGATGGGGCACTTTTACGCTTTGAGCAACGCAGTGGGAAAGTATCAGACATTGGTCCTAGATGTGCCCGCTGGGCTGCTATCGATGTCTCAGCATCGATTCAGAATGATCGTGTCCAATTGAGTATCTCCTATGACAGGACAAGCAAACAAGTTGGAAGAGTCTTGGAATGGTCTCGTCAATGCGAGGAAACCCTTACGTTACTGAGCGAAACACTTTGCAAAACGTCCAGAAAGTACACCGCTAGCGACTTCTCGTTAATGGGCCCTACGGTGATCAAATTTCACGAGCGTGTCTCTGACCGTCTGGCCGCATTGGGGATCAACAATTTGGATGAAGTGGAAGACCTTCTTCCCTGTTCACCCGTTCAACAAGGTATCTTGCTGAGCTCGGACAAAGCCGTCGGTATGGGCCAGTACCAGACTGAACTACATTTCGAGGTCGAGAGCCCCGGAGAAGCAATTGATTTGACTCTTTTCATGACTTCCTGGCAGAAGGTGGTGGACCGTCATGCTGCATTGCGTACCATGTTCGCGGACGGTGCTCTACTTGGCATGCCATACTTGCAATTGGTTCTGAAACCTTCGCAAGACTGGGTTGCCACAAGTGGCGAAGGAGGAGATGTTCACGAGTTTGTGCCATCGGGGAGTCGATCCCATGTGCGATCGTCTCATCGATTGCTGATCCGTAAACTCACTTCTAAGCTTCTGCAGTGCTCTTTTCAAATAAGTCATGCTCTGGTAGACGGCGCATCAATCTTAATACTTTACAAAGACCTTGCCGAGGCTTACGAGAATAACACGATGGTCAAGCCAGCCATGCCATACAGCAGATATGTCAAGTTTTTGTCCGAAAGTCGACAGGAAGATGCAATCACCTATTGGACCAAATACCTGGAAGGCGTGGAGCAATGCAATTTCCCACGTCTAGTCGAATTCAACAATGAGGATATCAGATCAAAAGAGTCCACTCCACAGCTGATGGTGTTCGAGATTGACGCCTTCCCCACCTTGACAGCCGATATCAAATCATACTGCACTGCGGAAGACGTGACACTCTCCAACATCATCAACGCAGCTTGGGCGGTGGTCTTGCGCAGCTTCACCGGCCTTCAGGATGTCTGTTTTGGTTACTTGAGCTCTGGACGTCACGCCCCGCTCGAAGGCATTGAAGAGACTGTGGGACCATTTATCAACATGCTAATCGCAAAATTACAGGTGGCTGGTGATGCCAAAGCTTCTTCCGTCATCCAGGCTTGTAAGGAAGCTCATCTACAGTCATTGCCAAACCAGGTATTTGCACTAGCAGAAGTACAGCATGCTCTGGGAATCACCGGCAAGGCCCTCTTCAATACCGCTGTTTCCGTGCAGGCCGCTCAGTCAAGAGAATGTTGCTCGAACAATGGAATCAGCCTCCGCACCATTGGTGGGCACGATCCGACAGAGGTTTGTAGCCCTGACTTAGCAAATATCCACAGCTGAACGGTATTACTCACGGCATAATACAGTATGACTTAACCATCAACGTCACCGCAAGTGCAGATAATTTCTCCTGCAATATCAAATACTGGGACTGCTTCATGACCGATCATCAAGTCAGAAGCTTGACTGATAGCCTTGTTTCAATACTAGGCAGCATGGTAAGAAACCCAGACAGATCGATAGCTAACCTGGATAAGATAGGGTCACATGACATGCATCTCGTACAAAACTGGAATCGGCAAGTATCTTCAGATGTTCGAGATTGTATCCATAACGTGGTCGAGGCTCGCGTTCAAATTGATCCACACGCAGCAGCGGTCGATGCATGGGACGGCACGTTGAGTTACACTGGTCTGATCGAAATTTCCACTCGCCTCGCCCAATATCTTCGTTCGATGGGAGTCGACGCAGGGACAGCAGTCGTCATGTGTTTTGGCAGATCCCGATTCACCCCTGTTGTTATGCTTGCGATCCTCAAAGCTGGAGCTGCATTTGTGCCTCTGGATCCAGAAACACCTAGAACAAGGTTTGACGAAATCGTCAAGATTGCAAATGTGAAAATCGCTGTGATGGACCAAGCCACAGCCTCCCGCTTCGAAGGCTCCGTGGAAAACGTTGTACAGCTCGTTAGGGATGTCGAGCCACTCGAAAGCTTCACCAGCGATCGACTACCTTTGTTGAGCAACATCGTTCAACCCAGCGATGCGGCGTACGTCATGTTTACATCCGGAAGTACTGGCACTCCGAAAGGCGTTGTTGTTGAGCACGGAAACTTCTGCTCGAGTGCTTTTGCTCACGCGGAAGCCATGAATATAACATCATCGTCGAGAACATTCCACTTCGTCTCTATAGGCTTCGATGTCAGTCTCGCAGAGATTCTGACTACGTTAACACGTGGTGGATGTGTCTGTATTCCTTCAGATACACAGAGAATGAACAGCACTGTCGAAACCTTAAACTCGATGCGGGTCAACTGGACCTTTATGACCCCTTCACTTGCCAGCTCGTTTGATCCAGGGGATTTACCACATCTGAGGACTCTTGTTCTCGGTGGCGAAGCTGTATCGAAACGAAACGTCGAAGACTGGGCTGATAAGCTGTGTTTGATCAATGGATATGGGCCCACTGAAGCTAGTATCTTCTCGGTGACCTCGCGTTTGGCTTCTGGAAGCGCCTCCGTCCCCATAGGTAAAGCGATCGGCAGCGTGTCTTGGGTCGCTGATGTCGATGAACCCACAAAGTTGGCACCAATCGGAGCTCTTGGGGAATTGCTAATTCAAGGTCCAATTGTTGCACGTGGTTACCTTAATGACCCTCGGTCAACTTCGAAAGTTTTCTATTCTGGATCAGCAATTGCATCCTACACGACCTCTGGTGGCAATAAGCACAGAGTCTATCGGACCGGTGACCTGGTACGCTACAGCGACGACGGTAATCTGACGTACATCGGTCGAAAAGACAGTCAGGTCAAACTACGAGGGCAACGATTAGAGTTGGGTGAGGTCACCGCTGCTATCCATAGAGCCTGGCCGGACGTCCGAAGCGTTCTCTCTCAAGTCGTGAAGATAGGAGAAAGTCAGACTTTGGCGGCATTCTTGCAATTATCGGAGACGGAAGCTGGGAATTTGGACATTTCGCGGACCGAAGTCGATCCCGACTGGCTGAGACCGGTCGGATCCAAGTTTGCCACAGACATCGCAAAACTTCGAGACCAACTCGAAGCCGTTCTACCACTATACATGATACCTCAAGCTTTTGTACCTCTCCGCCAAGTGCCTGTAACAGCTGCGGGGAAGTCAGACGCGGCCAGGCTATGCGCGTGGGCTGTCTCGCTCGGTGCTGAAGGCCTTGCGAATTACGGACAAGGTTCTTCTGAGAAAAGGAAACCCGCCAACAAGATCGAAAAGCAGCTTCAAATACTGTTTGAACAGACGCTACGGCGTTCCGAGAACACAGTCGGCGCGGATGACAACTTTTTCCACCTAGGTGGAGACTCGATCGATGCCATGAAGCTTGTTGCCGAAGCCAATAAATCAGATATGAGCTTGACTGTGGCTTCGCTATTCAAGCATCCAATGCTCTCCCAGCTCGCATTGACTGTGTCTGATGTAACGAAGATGGAGGTGATAATCCCACAACCCTTCGATTTACTCAGATGCATTAGGAAAAATGCGAATGAGCACGAGAAACCAGAGCACCATACATCGATCAAGATCACCGACCAGGTGGCACGTCTCTGCCACATCTCATCGTCGTCCATTGCAGACATTTACCCTTGTACTCCTCTACAGGAAGGTCTTATGCTCCTCTCTTCGGTACATCCAGGAGCTTACATGGCGCAACACACCTTCAGACTCGGTGCGAACGTCGATATCCAACGGCTGAAAGCTGCTTGGGAGGTTGCAGTAGCCTCGCACGATGTTCTACGGACTCGAGTCGTGCATTTGGACACGATTGGCTCACTGCAGGTCGTCCTGCAGGAACCTGTTTCATGGATCCACTCCGATGACCTTCATGCATATCTCGAAGCCGACAAGAAAATCCAGATGGGCTATGGTACCGCACTTAGCCGCTTGGCCATCGTAGATGATAGCGGAAGGTCAGGTCTCTCTTTGGTCTGGACTGCTCATCATGCAATCTATGATGGTTGGTCAATTCAACTGCTGCTTAAGTTTGTGGAAAAGGTTTACGAAACAGCGACGAAGCCTAGTCCAAGCTCGAGGCTTCCCGTTGTGCCATTTTCTTCTTTCATGAACCATTTGATCAAGCCCTCGGGTTCGACAGAAACACAAATTGCTGATGATTTTTGGCGTGGACAAATGCAAGGATGGAATGGTAACCACTTCCCTCCGTTGCCATCCTCCAATCACCAAGTCAGGACGAATAACACAGTGAGCCGAAGAATTGGGTTGCCAGATCGGTCGCATGCTCTGGTAACTGGCGCTACTGTAGTCAAAGCAGCCTGGGCTATAGTCTTGTCTCAGCAAACAGATAATCAGGAGGTCGTCTTTGGACTCACTCTCAGCGGTCGCAATGCTCCTGTACCGAAGATTGATGAGATTCTCGGACCTATCATCACTACTGTACCTGTTCGCACCCATCTCAGTACTAACTGGACAATTCAACAATACCTTGAAACAGTACAGCAACTGGCGACGGACATGATACCCCACGAGCAGTGTGGCCTTCAACATGTTCAGTCACTGACTAAAGATGCTCAATCGGCTTGTCAGTTCCAGAACTTGCTTGCAATCCATGTTGACAACGACAAAGAGCAGCCTTCAAGCAGTGACGGCGATCAAGACTTGATGCGTTTGTCCACACATACAACCGATGATGCAGGTTTCTACACGTATTCGCTAGTCTTGGAGTGTTCGCTCGGAAAGAACTCCATCGAGGTAGGGGCTCAATACGATGACGCCGTGTTGTCGAAGTGGGAAGTTGAGCATTTACTCAGCCAACTCGCTCACGCTATAGAGCAGCTTCACTCCATCGATCAAAGGTCTCTTTTGAAGAATGTCTTCGAGATCTCCTCAGACGATAGAGACTTGATACGGGAGTGGAATTCTTCTCGAATCGACTCTGTCGAAGCCTGTGTACACGAACTTGTTGAAGACCGTGCCTTCACTCACCCCGATCGGGAGGCTGTCCGCTCTTGGGACGGTTCCATCACACACGGAGAGCTGGATACGCTGTCAAATAGATTGGCAGCGCAACTTGCTACTTTCAGTGTGTCGCGCGGAAGCATGGTTCCTATTTTGTTCGAGAAGTCAAAATGGGCAGTTGTGGCCATGTTAGCTGTATTGAAAGCTGGCGGTAATTGTGTGCCTATGGTCCCCGATACTCCGGACGCACGGCTTCTAGACATTACGAGGCAGACCAAAGCCCGTATCGTTCTTGCATCGATTACCCAGGCAGATCGGTTTCCCTCAGGTCCGGCACAATTCTTGCCAGTCAGTGCCGACACCCTAAAGGCCCTTGACGGATGCAGATTCCGAGCCGTGGAGTCTGTGCAGCCGAGCGACCTTGCCTTTACAATATTCACATCGGGCAGTACTGGTACACCTAAAGGAGTATTGCTCAGTCACCGGGCACTGTGTACAAGTTTTTCAGCACACGGCAACTTCCTTCACCTTACCACAAGCTCGAGAGTGTTACAGTTCGCAGCTTTCACTTTCGACATCAGTATACAAGACATCTTTACTACGCTATCCAGAGGGGGCTGTGTATGCTTGCCGTCAGAACAGGATCGCTTGGGAAACTTAGCAGTCGCGATAAACGACATGCGTGTCAATTGGGCTTGTCTGACACCATCGGTGGCCGCAATCCTTCAGCCCAGTCTAGTACCCGAGCTCAAAACATTAGTACTGGCAGGAGAGGCTCCCAGTCAATATGTGGTCGATATTTGGCATGGAAGAGTTGACCTTTACAACTGTTATGGTCCTGCAGAGAGCTCGATATACTGTTCCGGTACTCGCATCGATCGTTCCAGCCATCCTGCCAACATTGGACGTGCTTTAGGAGCGCGACTCTGGATAGGAACAGCGTCCGACCCTGGAGCCCCTGCTCCGGTAGGCGCAGTTGGAGAGCTTTTGATCCAGGGTCCCACACTTGCTGCAGCATACTTGAACAGCGAGAAACTGACGATCGAAGCGTTCCTGCCATTGCCGCTCTGGATCACCCACCTACAAGGAGAAGGACCGACTCAATGCGACAAGATCTATCGTACGGGAGATTTGGTTAAATATGATGCCGATGGTTCGATACGCTATATCGGGAGAAAGGACTCGCAGGTCAAAGTACGTGGACAGCGAGTTGAGCTTGGTGAGATTGAGTATGAAATTTCCAGGTCCAGCGAGGTAGAAGCGACTGTGGTCTTGTTTCCTCGAGAAGGGCCTTTCAAAGATTGTGTGACAGCAGTCATGTCTTTCAACCTTCCCTCTGAGACAGATGCACAAGCCACGAACAATGTCGGGTCTGAACACATCAATCCAACGAAAAACGCGAGGGTCCTACCTGCTCGTCAGGATCAAACACATGAAGAGACAGCGGGAAGCGACCCCGAGATCAGGATACTTCAGGGCTCGGAATTTGCTCGGGCGCAACAATCTGCGCTTGCCCTACAACAGAAGATCAAGGATAAATTACCAACGTATATGGTTCCTACGGTCTGGATTGGTGTAGATTCGTTGCCATTAACCACTTCAGGCAAGCTAAATCGTCTCAAGCTATCCTCATGGATAAAAGATGATGCTATTAAATCTTCGAAACTCGAAAGCTTACTACTAAACGGCATAATCACGGGAACTGAGACCAAAGGCAACACAGAGCTTCCAAGGTCGACTATGGAGCAGTTGTTGGGAGACCTCTGCGCAGAAGTTCTCAATCTTCCTCCTAGCGAAGTCTCTATGGCACGATCGTTCCTCAACCATGGAGGTGATTCCATCACAGCGATGCAAATGGCCTCGCGGTGCCGGACGAAAGGTGCGAGGGTAGAGGTCCGGGACGTTCTTCGGAGCCGATCGATCTCGGAATTGGCACTCTGTGTTGTTGCGTCAACGGAAACAACAGAAAGGTTTGAGGATCCAACTGAGGTCGAGTTTGGGCTTTCGCCCATCCAGCAAATGTTCCTCGGATCGCTGGGCGGCAAAGTTAACAACCATCCCGGAAGCCGCTTCCACCAGAGCTTCCTTCTTCGGCTCACTCGCAATCAAAATCCATCACACGTCGGACGAGCAATTGAGGCGCTTACGCAACGTCATTCCATGTTGCGTGCCCGATTTTCGATTGACCCGCAGGGATGCTGGAAACAGCGTGTTGTTGGGGAGTCTGCGGCTTCATACTCTTTCCTCACCCATGATATACCGGCTTCACAGGGACCTGAACACCTGCACTCGATCGTTCAAGATACACACTCACGTATCGACATGTATGCCGGACCGGTCTTCGCTGTTGATCTTATCAAGCTTGATGAAGTTCAAGACACATACGGGAATGTCGATGTCAACACCTCTTGCGGGTCGACTCAAATCCTCTCACTTGTGGCCCACCATCTTATTGTAGACCTTGTCTCCTGGCGCATCCTACTCACAGAATTGGAGCACTATCTCGACACTGGCAGGCTATCCTCAGAACCACTACTACCTTTCCAGGCTTGGTGTGACCTGCAATCGGATTACGCAAATAGTGAGCTCGAGCCTGATGCTGCAGTGCACACCACATCCACAATCCAGAACTTCCGATTCTGGGATCTGAAGGAGAGTACGAACGTGTGGGGAGATGTTGAAAGTGTATCCTTCACACTCAGCAAGAGCATTACAGCCTCGTTGCTTGGTGAATGTAACCGTGCGTACACTACTGAACCCATTGACATCATCGCCGCCACCCTGCTTCATTCATTTGGGCAGGTCTTCTCGGAAAGGAGGTCAAACATGCCAACTGTTTTTGCCGAAGGACATGGCCGCGAGCCGTGGACCTCTGAGATTGATCTTTCTGGAGTTGTTGGCTGGTTCACAACTCTGCGACCAATCACACTGTCAAAGGCGGGTCAATCCAGCGCAATAGATATGTTGAAGGAGGTCAAAGATATGCGTGTCGCTGATGCCACGAATGGCTGGGCTTATTTCACAAGCCGCTTCCTGAATGCAAAAGGGCGCGAAACCTTCCAGTCGTTAAAGACAGGAGAAGTGATTCTCAATTACATCGGCCACTTCCAGCAACTGGAGCGCGAGGATTCTTTGTTCTGTTTGGAATCTCGTGATGACACGATCAAAAAGTATGACGTCGGACCAAACGTGCCGCGTATGGCTGCCATCGATGTTGTCGTCTATGTGACAGGAGGTCAAATGAATCTAACAATCAACTACAACCGCATGTGCAGGCACATCAAAAGGGTGTTGAAGTGGTCACAGCAGTGGGAGCTCGAGCTTATCGATATCGTAACTAAGCTGCGTGGAAGGGAGACCGAGTATACAGTCGGTGACTTGCCGCTGTTGAATCTCACAGATGCAACCCTCGATACTCTGAGGTTCGACCGACTACCCAGTATTGGCATCAACGAGTTTAACCAGATCGAGGATATATATCCATGCTCACACATACAGAACGGCATACTACTAAGTCAAGAAAAGGCACAGGGTCGAGGTTATTACCAAACGATTGCGATATTCCAGGCTGTCTTAGAAAGTGGTCACAAGATTGATTTGGACCGACTGGAAAGAGCATGGCTAGCCGTCATCGTTCGCCACGCTATTCTTCGCACTATCCTGATCCAGGGAGTCTCCGTCGAAGTGCCTTACCTGCAAGTGGTTCTCAGGTATGCTCGGGCGAAGGTACTTAGGTTGACAGACCTCAAGGATCAAGACCAAACAAACAATCAGATGCAGCCGGATCCGGATTTGGCAGGGTCCAAAGCACAGCCTTCATACTGCTTGGTCAGCAAAGGCTACGTCGGTGGCCGGGAGGAGATTGAACTACACATAGACCATGCCCTGATCGACGGACAGTCTATAGCTTTGCTCATGAGCGAGCTCACCATGGCATATTCAGGCCAACTTCCCTCTCAGCCAGGTCCAGCGTACAAGGACTACGTCAAGTATCTATCTTCGCAAGATGAAGACGTATCCATATCGTATTGGACAGACCTACTCGCTGGAGTCGACGCCTGCCACTTTCCTCGCCTGCTTGAGGAAAAATCAAATGAGTCAACCGCTGAACACAGCCTCAACACTACCGCTCTCGACTTCTCCGATCTTGAGCTCGCGTCGTTCTGTGTCGCTAATGACACCACAATCTTCAACATGATACAAATAGCCTGGTCGATGGTCCTCCGTAGTTACACTGCCTCGGAGGATGTTTGCTTCGGCTATCTCACATCTGGACGAGATGTCCCCCTGAAGGATCCACAGCATACCGTGGGTCCATTCATAAACATGGTAACAGCTCGCTTGAAGGTTGAGTCAGAAATGACAGGCTTTGACATGATTGCGGCTGGTAAGGACGCGTACATACAGTCTCTCGCCCATCAACATTGTTCCTTTGTCAAAGTGCAACAAGCCTTGGGCCTAGCTGGTAGAGCGCTTTTCAACACTGCAATATCCGTGCAAGGAGGGACGACAATGCTCTCAAACTCACCAGAGCTTACTCTCAAGGGTATTGATGGCCGTGATCCCACCGAAGTAAGTGTTCCAATCTTGCGCACCATTATCCCCAGCCTGACACTTTGCAGTTTGATATCACAGTAAACATCCACATAGAATCGGGCAATGTATCTGGAAACCTTCGATACTGGCGGTCATTCTTGAACAAGGCCCAAGCCGAGGCAGTTTCGGAGACTTTCCGCGGTGCTCTCGAATCATTGGTCAAGCATCCTGAACGAACCTTCAAAGAGATGATTTGGTCGAATCCTACAGATGAAGCACACATCAAGGAATGGATGTCGGATGAACCAACCGCGATCGAGTCATGTGTCCATGATGTCTTTGAAAGTCGAGCACGAGAAAATGGACATGCTGCGGCAATTTGCTCGTGGGATGGGGAGCTGACTTACGCTGAGCTGTCGGTACTCTCAGCACGTTTAGCTTCCTACTTGACAGGGATAGGTATCCGCAGCGGCACTATGGTTATGTTGTGTTTTGACAAGTCCTTGTGGCAGGTCGTGACACTCCTGGCCGTGATGAAGGCAGGCGGGATTTGTGTTCCTGTTGCACCAAAATTTTCGGACCCACAATTGACGAGTATCATCGACAGCGCCAACGTTGATGTCGCACTCGTCTCGTCCACTCAGAAAGTGCGGGTCTCAGCGCTGTTCGAGCGCTCAATAGCGGTGGACCGGGCCCTGGTGTCAACTTTTGAGGCACAGATCCAGCCGCCAAAGTCCTTGTTCCTGTCGAGTTCTCCTGCCAGCCCTGCTCTAGTCTTACACACTGCAAGCAGCACTGACACGCCCAGAGGCGTAATTTTACGGCACGATAATCTGTGTACGAGTGCTGAAACACTTGGTGAGGCATTCAATATCGGACCCAACTCGCGCATCCTCCAGACTGCTTCGCTCGGGGTAGAGGGAATTCTCACAGCGCTTATAAGAGGTGGTTGTGTTTGCATATCTTCGGGAGCAGGTCGGACAGACGATTTGCCGAGGGAGATTAACGAGCTCAACGTCAACTCTCTATCGCTTACCCCAAGCGTAGCTTCACTGCTGGAGCCAGAATCCGTGCCTGGACTCAGGACACTAATTCTGACCGGCGAATCCATCAGCACCACCATTATCAAAAAATGGCATGGATTTGTGCAGTTTTTTGATAGCTACGGGCCTACCGCATGCACACATTGTTGCGTCTGTGCACAGCCGAGCACGGAGAATGGTCCCGCAAACATTGTGAGGGCTTTAGCATCACGACTTTGGATTGCCGATACATTGGATATAAATCGTCCCGCACCGGTAGGAGCCATAGGCGAGCTTTTGGTACAAGGGCCGATACTTGCACAAGGCTACTTGAACCATCAAAAACTGACCGCGGAAGAATTTGTCCCCTTGCCAGCTTGGGTAGCAAGTCTCGACCAGGGCACCCAATGGCAGCGGACTTATCGTACTGGTGAACTTGTGCGATATAATGAGGACGGGACAATCCGCTTCCTGGGACGAAGAGACATGCAAATCAAGCTTCACGGGCAGCGACTCGATCTCAACGAGATCGAACTTACTATCAAGTCTGTGGACATTCATACCTTGATGACCGTTGTGGACCTCATTCATTTCAAGGACACTAGCAGGCAGCCTCTGCTCATTGCATTCTTGCGGGCATCTGAAGACGACATCTGCCCTACATCCTCCTCGCCCATCAGAGGGCCGTGGGATCATCCAGTGTCTGCTGTTTCTCCTTCCTGGATAGAAAGGTGTCTCCACCTAAGAAAGTCTTTGACAGCAACCTTGCCCCGTTGTATGATACCACAAGCATTTGTTCCTTTGAATGATTTCCCCCTCACGAGCTCGGACAAGTTGGACAGATTCAGCCTTTCGAGCTGGGCAGCAGGGCTCACAGATGAGGAGATATCGAAATATCAGGAGCGTCAAACAATCGACGAGGCAGAAGCGTTGACCGAGCAAGAACAGCAACTCATGTCATTGTGGGAAACAGTAATGGATCTACCGTCAGGCAGCGTTCGCAGACAAGACGACTTCTTCGAGCTTGGTGGCGATTCAGTTGATGCCATGCGACTTGTTTCTGCAGCCGCCAGATCAAACACAACGCTTACAGTTGGTCTAATATTCCAAAACTCGCAACTCTCACACCTTGCCAGAATTTCCGAAGTTCAGAAAACAATGGAGCCGTCCACCATCCAGCCCTTCGATATACTAAGGCAGAACATGGACGTTACAGAGGGGGCCTTGACCACGATTCTACAAGCGGCAGCCCAGCAGTGTTCCGTCCCTGTAGAAAGTATCGCTGATATATACCCTTGTACGCCGTTACAGGAGGGGCTTATGGCAGCTTCTACGAATCAATCTGGCGCTTACACGGCGCAATACACATTCCTTCTGGATGCAAAAGTTGACCTTAGTCGCTTCCAGGCTGCTTTGTTTGCGACAATATCTGCCAGCGACATACTCCGTACCCGAATTGTATATCTGGCAGAGCATGGCGCTTTCCAAGTAGTGTTGCGGACGGAGCCCATGCTTCAAAACTCTAACGATTTACCTTGCTTCCTCTCCCGTGATCGCAAGCAGTTGATGGGATACGGCGATCCCCTAAGTCGCTATGCTCTGATACGTAGCGCTCATCAGAAGGAAACAAGCAGCACAAACGATGAGGTCCCGGTATATCTCGTGTGGACAATGCATCACGCGATCTATGATGGCTGGTCTTTCGGTCTTCTTATGGATAGGATCCAACGGTACTACAAGTCGCCGACTCTGTCCCCGCAGCACAATGCACCGTTTTCAAGGTTCATTCAGCACTTGACAACTACAGTGGATGATGGAAACCAGTTTTGGCGAGATCAATTGGATGGTTGGGCCGGATCCCACTTCCCTCAGCTGCCCTCTGCCACCTACCAGCCAAGAACAACTAACTTTGTCAAACGAAATATCGATCTACATTCTCGTCGAGAGAACATCAGCACTACAGCACGCCTTCTTCAAGCCGCCTACTCGATGCTGTTGTCACGTTGGGCGGACTCAGATGACGTTGTTTTTGGCGCAATCTTGGGTGGTCGCAATGCACCGGTAACAGAAGTTGCTCATATGGTTGGACCCACCATTACGACTATCCCCCTACGGGTCAACACGAATAGAACCATCACAATGAGGCAGCTGATTAAGCAATTACAGCAAACCATGATCAACACCATACCATTCGAGCACACTGGATTGCAGCAAATCCGAACCTTGTCCGCCGATGCACGAGCAGCGACCCAATTCCAGAGTCTATTTGTGGTTTCATCGACGAAACAAGGAGACTTGACTAACAGTGATGAAGCAATCCTCAGCGACAAGAGTCCCACGGGAAATAATTCCTTGATGACCTTCCAAACAGAGCAGACCGACTTGGAAGGCTTCCACACTTACCCTTTGGTGTTTGAATGTCGTTGTCATGCGACTAACGTGGAAGTTGAGATTTCTTTCGATCCATGTGTTCTCTCTGAGTCCTCCGTGCAACAGTTACTGCAACAGTTCACATACGTTGTCGACCAGTTTTGTCGATTGGACTTGGACACACCGCTTCGCGACGTCTCTTTCTTCACACCTCAAGATGCCCTGCAGGTTCGGGAATGGAATACCAGAAATCCAATCGAGCTTGCCACATTTGTTCACACCCTGATTGAGCAACAATATCTGATGCGACCGGGCGCCACCGCCGTCAATTCGTGGGACGGAAAATTGACTTACGCTGAGCTTGACTCTCGCTCCAGTCGACTCGCTGCATATCTGCAACAGGAATATGGCATCAGGCCTGGTAGCAATGTTCCTCTATGCTTTGAGAAGTCTCTATGGATGCCAGTCGCGATGCTAGCGGTCCTCAAGTGTGGCGCTACATGTGTTCCTTTGGTCCCAGATCATCCTGATGCGCGTCTTACGGCAATGATTGAAGATTCGGCCGCCCAAGTCGTATTGGTGTCCTCTGTTCAACATCAACGAATCACATGTCTCACTGGCCATAGCGTAGCAGTTGGCACCGCTTTGCTAGCAACGCTTCCAGAGCGAGCGTTCCACGTATCCAGCAGTAAAATGAGCTCGCCGGAAGACACTGCAATCATCATATACACATCCGGAAGCACGGGAAAACCCAAGGGAGTCATGCTCCACCACCAAGCGATCTGTACAAGTGCTTCCATTCATGGAGAGGCGCTTGGGCTAGGTCCATCATCTCGAGTCCTCCAATTTGCCGCTTTCAGTTTCGATATCAGCTTACTAGACATGCTAACCACGTTGATCCGGGGAGGATGTATTTGTATGCCGTCCGAGGAAGATCGAATCAACGATTTGACTGGAGCCATAAACCGGATGCAAGTCAATTGGGCGTGCTTGACCCCTTCAGTCGCGAGCCTACTGGATCCAATAGACATTCCGCAGTTGAAGATACTGGTTCTAGCAGGGGAGGTAGTGACGTCGAGGGCGGTTGAGACGTGGCGCGATCACGTCGAGCTCCATAACTGCTATGGACCGGCAGAGGCGACCATCTTTTGCAGCTGGAAGCCAAAGGTTGGTGAAAATGAGCAGTATTCTAACATCGGAAAGGCGATGGCATCGAAATTGTGGGTTGCCGACGCCACTTCCAATGGCGCTATCCCGGCTCCAATAGGCACAGTCGGAGAACTGCTTATCCAGGGACCGACCGTCGCCCGTGGTTACTTTAACAATCCAACCTTGACTGCGCAAGCATTTATCGAAGTGCCGAGCTGGATCCAAGCTCTCCAAGCCGATGATATCAGTAGTACCTGGAACAGGGTATTCTTGACTGGAGACTTGGTGCAGTACAATGAAGACGGTACGCTCCGCTATGTCGGTCGCCGAGACTCGCAGGTCAAAGTTCGAGGACAACGCGTCGAACTAAATGAAATCGAGCAAACGTTGACTGCAGACTCAAGTATAGAATCTGTTGTTGTGGCTGCTCCTAAGAGAGGACCTCTGAGCGGGAGTATTGCCGCAATCCTTACGCTCAACCTGGATCGTAGAGACACCTTGATTGACGAAAGCTCGGCCTCTTTCAATCTCCCAATCACTAACGCCACGACTCCAGAAAATCAGCGAGGGCCAGCCATGACATTCCTCAAGGATACAGATCTTGCACTATCAAGGCTGCGCATGATTGCAATCCGGCGTTCTTTGGCAGAGCGGCTCCCTTCTTTCATGATGCCAACAGCATGGTACGCCGTGCAGAAGATACCCCAAAATCTGTCTCACAAGCTAGACCGCATGTTTGTAACCAAATGGACAGAAGAATTGAACGACGCTGATGTGCAAGCCATGATGCTTGAGTCGGAGCTCCAGCCTGATGATGGAACGGGGGCTCATGCGACGACATGGGTAGAGCGGATCATCCAACAAGCCTGTGCCCAGATTCTAGCGGTTCCTCTCGAGAGCGTCTCTATGACTAGATCGTTCCAAGGCCTTGGCGGCGATTCAATAACCGCCATGCAGCTGGTATCTAGCTGTCGATCACGTGCAGTGCGGCTTACCGTTCAGAACATCCTAGGAAGTCGAAGTCTATCCCAACTGGCGCTACGGGCGGTCCTCGAGGAGCACACGGCAGTGCAATACAATGATACCTTGGATCAGCCATTTGCTTTGTCCTCAATCCAGCAATTCTATATGGATCTGGCTTCCGGTCCCAAGTCTTGTACAGGTTCAGCACGTTTCAATCAAAGCTTCTTGCTTCGTCTTTCGCGCAGCAAAGATGCTCTTGATCTTGCGCAATCGCTCAAAAAGCTTGTCAGTCAGCACTCGATGCTTCGGGCTCGCTTTACACCCCCCTCAGCTGAGATCACGCGATGTCAACAGTGGATCACGGCGGAGATTCAGGGATCATTCCAGTTCCAAGCCTATAAGACCCCGTCAAATGATGTAGATGCATATATGGCATCTATCATAGCAGAAACACAATTGCAAATCGACCCGTTCAAAGGCCCTATCTTCGCAGCTGCCTTGTTCGAATACGACAATTCCCTGCATAGCAGCAGCAACTTGACAGATCAGAGGGATGTGCCAAACGGGAGCCATTGCGAAGATGAGAGGTGTCAAGTTCTGTTCCTTGTGGCTCATCATTTGGTTATTGATCTCGTCTCTTGGCGTGTACTGTTGCAACAGCTGCAAGAACTTCTAGAAGGGGAACAAATTTCGGCCGACCGTCCATTGCCTTATCAAGTCTGGTGCGGACTCCAGACTAAGAGTGATTCAATCGTCACCCCAGCCCCTCAAGAACAGGATCTCAAATTCTGGGGCTGCAACGCTCAGGAACTCACATGGGGAAACGTGAAAAGTCAAGAGTTCAGTCTCAACAAGCAACAGACTTTGCAACTTCTAGACTTGGCCAACAGCTCTCTAGCCACAGAACCCATCGATATTCTGGTTGCGGCTCTAGCGTACTCTTTTAGTGGCTCCTTTCCAGAGCGAAGAGGTCCATGTATCTTCGTTGAAGGACACGGAAGAGATAGTCGTGACCTCCAAGTTGATCCATCTGATACAATCGGCTGGTTCACCACCTTGCGACCAGCCACTGCGAAGTCGAACGGCGTCAACGATATATTAGAACTGCTACGAGAATTAAAAGATGCCAGAAGAACGACACCAGACATGGGATGGAAACATCTCGCGAACCAGCTGGTCAGCGCCACTGGTCGGCCCGAAGCCATGGACACCGGACTGGGGGGCATGGCGGAAGTCTTGTTGAACTATCACGGCAGAATGCAGCAATTGGAGCAGACTGGTGGTTTGTTCAAGCACATGCCACGAGTCGGAGGCCTTGAGACTGCAGACGTCGGTCCTGATACACCTCGTATGGCAATCATCGATGTCACGGTATCGATAGTCAATTCATGTGCCGTGTTGAGTTTTGTCTACACCAACAAGACTCCTCACCTTGCGAGATTAGAGCGGTGGGCGCAGAGTTGCGGACCAATCCTGACACAGCTCGTCGATGTGCTGTCCAGCCGAGCTCGTGAATGGACAACGACCGATCTGCCGTTGCTTCGACTCACCAAGGACAGTTTGGATCGACTGCTCAACAAGCAATTGCCCCGACTCGGAATTAGCGATCTTGACAAGATTGAAGACGTGTACCCTTGCACGCCAATGCAAGATGGAATTCTACTTAGTCAGTCCAGAATGCCGGGTCAGTACGAGACTGAATTCGATTTCGAAATGATATCCGACGGGAGCGCAATAGATTTGGATCTGCTCCAAGCAGCTTGGCAATCTGTCGTGAGCCGACACCCTACCCTTCGTGCTATCTTCATTGAAGCCATCTCGCCGAATTCATCATATGATCAGGTCATCTTGAGACATTATGACGCCAAGTTGAAAACCCTCGCCTGTGCCGACGCTGATGACTTCGAGAGCACGTCGCCACACATTCCATGGATGTTGCATTCAGCGGAACCACCACATCGACTTTTCGTGATGCAAACCTCTGATGGGCGCACTATATGTCGTTTACAAATCAGCCATGCGCTCATTGACGGCACATCGTTGTCGTTACTCTTGGAAGAGATTGGACTTGCTTACCGGAACCTCCTCCCGGCCAGTCCTGGACCTTTATACAGCGATTATGTCAAATACGTCTCTGAAACGTCGAACGCAGCTGCGCTCGATTACTGGACAGATTATCTGGCAGAAGTAACGCCCTGTCATTTCCCCAGCCTGGTTAGCATGGGCTCCAACACCGCAACGTCAGATCTTTGCAGAGTGGAAATTGAATTCGAGGATGGGCTCGCGGCGGACGTTCGGAACTACTGTACAGCAAACGATGTCACAGTATCGAACATAGTCCAAGCCGCATGGGCTGTGCTTTTACGAAGTTTCACTGGTTCGGACGAGGTTTGTTTCGGGTATCTCACATCAGGCCGCGATGTTCCAGTCGAAGGCGTGAATGAGATGGTCGGACCTTTCATCAACATGATTACCTCGAGGTTCACCCTGGATCCTAGCTCAACGGCTCGAGACCTGATTCTCGTCGCGAAAGAGATGCTGCTCAACAGTCTACCACATCAAGCTTGCTCCCTCGCCGAAGTACATCACGTGATGAAACAACCTGCTGGGGAGCGATTGTTCAATACTGTGGTTTCCGTTCAATCGGTGTCTTCTCGAGACAGCCCACGCAGCGGAGGTGTTTCGTTCCGCGATATTGAGGGCCACGATCCTACTGAGGTACGTCTTCCTATGGTCCCATGATTGTCCCAATCTTGTATCTTGAACTAACATTGGATTATCGCAGTACGACATCACGCTGAATCTTGCTGTTGACAAGAACGCTATATCCGGAAATGTGAAATATTGGAATACGACAATGACTCCTCGACAGGCAAAGACTCTCGTTGACAGCTTCGTGACAATTCTGAAGGAGTTGATTGGTGACCCGGCTATCAAGATCAATGCCGTCAAGAAAGTCGGACAACGTGATATTGAAACAATACTTTCACTCAACCGCGGAGTTGAAGAGAGCCATCAGAATTGTCTCCACGACCACATCAAAGCAATCGCAGTCACACGCCCTAATGCAGAGGCAGTCTGCGCCTGGGACGGGGCTTTCACATACGAGCAGCTGGATAGCTTATCCTCTGCTCTGGCTTGCTGTTTGGTCGACTCCGGAGTTGGACCGGAGGTACCAGTCGCAGTATGTCTGGAACGGTCGCGGTGGACCCCGATCGCTCTACTGGCGGTTTTGAAGTCAGGCGGCGCATTTGTTCCGTTGGATCCTAAGACTCCACGTCGTCGTATGCAGACTATCGTTCAGATGGCAGGTATACGGGTCGGGATAGTGGATGGCTTCATCAGCCCTTTCCTTACAGACTTTTTGGAGAGACCTATCATCTTGCCGGAGGATCTGGATAAAAGCGATTGGCTTCAGCAAAGCAAGACTTCGACGCCAACACCGGTACAGACAGGAAACACAGCCTACATCGTGTTCACTTCAGGAAGCACAGGCGAGCCCAAAGGTGTCGTGATTGAGCACTCGGCTCTACATTCCGCCTCTATCGCGATGGCATCCCATCTTAAGATATCATCCGCTTCACGAGTCTTCCATTTTTCTTCTCTTGCTTTTGACGCAAGCATTGCAGAGATTCTGACCACGCTCTCACAGGGCGGCTGTATCTGCATACCCTCTGAGACTGACAGACTTAATAGTACGGAGGCTTGTATGAATGCTCTACACGTCACCTGGGCCTTCTGTACACCATCTTTGGCAGTAACTTTGCATCCACTGAAGCTTCCATCTCTTAAAACTTTGGTACTAGGAGGTGAAAAGATGACTGCGAGATGCATTGAAATTTGGGCCCAGTCCGTGGAGCTTCTCGACGGATACGGGCCGACTGAAACCTGCGTCATCTGCGTCGTGTCGTCAATCATGCCAGAACAGTCACACTCATTGACACTTGGACGCTCTATAGGAAGTACAGCGTGGATCACAGACATTGACAACCCAGAGAGATTGGTACCGCCAGGTGCTATCGGCGAGCTTTTGATCCAAGGACCGAACATCGCGCGAGGCTACCTCAATGACCCAGATCTTTCTACCTCATCTTTCCTGCAAGCGTCTTCTCTCCAAGACATTGGACAGCCCCGGGATGGTCATCGTGTCTACCGCACAGGTGATTTATTCCGCTATGGTGAGGATGGTTCGCTTATCTTCATCGGGCGACGAGGTGACCAGGTGAAGATTCGTGGTCAAAGAGTTGAGCTCTCCGAGATCGAGTCTCAAATTGATACAAAGTGGACTCAGAAAGCGTCGCCGGCTGTGCTGACGATTGTACCTTCTTCCCAAAAGCATAGCCAGGTTCTAGTCGCGTTCCTTCCATGGACCGAAACAGATTCTGGGTCCATCGCAGAAGAGGCAGTGACTTCGTCAATGCGGCCCGAATGGTTAGCGGGAATCCACGAAGCGTTTATCGCCGAGGCAACTTCATTGAGGACCCATCTTACGACCTACCTTCCGGGCTATATGGTTCCTCAAGCGTTTGTCCCCATGCGCTGGATGCCACTCACGAGATCTGGCAAGCTCGACAAGCGCACTATTCGTACCTGGGCAAGCAATTTATCGCCCGAAGACCTTGCAGGATACGGTCAGATACACGCCACAAAACGCAAACCCGCCACAGCAACAGAGCAAGTGATACAAGAGCTATGGGCCGAGGTGCTTCACATGCCAATTGACTCCGTGGGAGCTGAAGACGACTTTTTCCAACTCGGAGGAGACTCAATCCACGCTATGCAGTTTGTTTCCAAAGCCACTGATCGAGAACTAATCGTGACGGTCGGTCTTCTCTTCAAGCATCCAAGGCTTTCTGCACTGGCCGGGGTGACTGCGTCTTCGCCAGGCGTGACTGTCGAGGCAGTAGAGCCTTTCGCCTTGTTACATCAAATAAACGATGTCCATGCGACTAATGAGGCGGTGATCGCCGAAGCAGCACGGCAGTGTAACGTGCTTCCAGAAGATGTGCAAGATGCTTATCCTTGTACTTCACTTCAGGAAGGTCTCATGGCTCTGGCGCTGAAACAACCAGGCGTTTACATGGCACAGCATAAATTCGATCTGGAATTGGATGTAGATACGGCAAGGTTGGAGCAGATTTGGTCCAGAATCGTGGATGAGCACGACATCCTTCGTACACGAATTGTCTATCTAGATGGCTTCGGTCCGTTACAGGTGGTGCTCCGACACGGAACACCTTGGAAAACGGGCGTGAACCTCGATGAGTACCTGTCCAGTGACAGAGAGGAAACCATGGATTATGGAAATCCTCTCAGTCGATTTGCCCTGATTGGCGACAGACAAATTCAGAATAGCGGTGACGGCGATCACATCAGCACATCCAATCCCGAAACAGCGTCTCTTGTGTGGACTGCGCATCACGCCATCTATGATGGCTGGACTTTCCATATACTTTTGGATTCAGTCGAGCGAGCTTACAGAGCCCAGTCTTCTTCGCAAGTTCCCTCGTCGCTCTGCCCCTCCTCTTTTGCCAGCTTTATCAAACATATCAACTACCTTCGCCAACCAGCTCAGCAAGACCACGGCGACGCCTTCTGGAAAGAACATCTCAAAGATTGGAATGGCACGCAATGGCCGCGCCTGCCATCTGCGATGCATCAAGCTCGAACCAATCGATCTTTCCACAGCACCATCCCATTGTCGGTTGCACAAAGGGCAGGTACAACGCTGGCAACAGCACTCAAGGCGGCATGGGGACTAGTTGTCTCTAAAAAAGCAAATTCGTCCGATGTCGTGTTCGGTCTCACGCTTAGTGGCCGTAATGCGCCGTTTCCCGGTATCGCGCAAATTGTAGGCCCGACAATTGCCACTGTGCCAGTCCGGGTCCGCTTGGACCCTTGTTGGACGATGGACGAGTATCTGTCGCACATTCACCAAAGCGCCATTGACATGATCCCTTACGAGCAGACCGGCCTTCAGCATATCCAAACCCTCGGCGAAGATGCCCTAGCCGCATGCGGTTTCCAAACCCTTTTTGCAGTTCAACCCAGCCGCACGCACAGCAATGTCGATAGCGAAGCCGCCCCCCTGATGACTATGAAAGATGAAGCCGCCAATTTTTCTGGTTTCCATACCTATGCCTTGGCCGTAGAATGCCGACCGAGTGACCTGGAAGTGAACGTAGAATTCAGCTTTGACGACGCTGCCATATCACTCGCTGAAATAAGGCGACTATCGGATCTCTTCTCTCATTTCTTACATCTCCTGATGGAATCTCAGTCAAAGCTTATAGTGGGAGATCTAGGAGCCCTCAGTCCCTTGGATATTGACTTGCTCCGTCAATGGAATCATATTTCACCTGAGGTCGTCGACAATACTATACATCACGTCATTCAACAACATGCCCACCAGCGCCCGAATGACCCCGCTGTATCTTCATGGGATGGAGAGCTTACTTTTGGGCAATTGGACCTCGCATCGTCTCGACTGGCAGCTTACCTGATCTCCTTGGGTATTGGAAGGGAGGCAGTTGTCCCTCTTCTCTTCGAAAAGTCGCTCTGGACTGTTGTGTCAACACTAGCTGTCTTGAAAGCCGGAGGGACATTCGTGCCGATGGATGAGGCTACACCTCTGCAGCGAATGTCCGTCATCATCCGTACTTCCAGCGCGGGTCTAGTCCTTTGCTCGCCTCGCACCGCATGTAGCGTGGCCAAACTCGATATCGATGGATTACGACATGTGGTCGTTGACCAAACATCACTCGCCGATATTCAACTTGACCCCCTTGTCCATGCTCATGCTGATGCCAGCTCAGCCGCGTACGTCGTCTACACTTCGGGATCAACAGGCATTCCTAAGGGCGTGGTTGTCGAGCATCGCTCTTACACTTCCAGTGCTTTTGCTCACGGAAAAGCCAGCAACATGAGTTCGAAGACACGAGCACTACAATTCTCCTCATATGCCTTCGACGCCGCTATGCATGAGACCCTCACAACACTGATATTTGGTGGAGTTGTCTGCATCCCCAGCGAAGATCACCGTCTGAACGCGATACCCACATTTGTACAGGACAAGTCGGTCAATTGGATTGCGCTGACGCCTTCTGTTGTGAGACAGTATTATCCCAGTCAGATGCCAAGTTTGGAGACCCTGGTCTTGTGCGGAGAACCAATGCGGCCTGAGGATTTGATCTGGGCGGAAACAGTGGTTTTATTGAACGCGTACGGGCCAAGCGAGTGCACGGTCGCCACTTCATACGCCGGAGTTGATACAAAAGACCAGGATCCAAGAAATATAGGACGAGCTGTTGGATGTTTCTGTTGGATCGCAGACGAGCATGATCCCGAGAAGCCTGCCTCGATTGGAGCCGTAGGAGAACTCCTCGTACAGGGACCAACTCTTGCCAGGGGTTATCTCAACAATGAGAGACAAACTGCCGCTGCTTTCATACACTTGCCGGCCTGGATAGCTGACATACATGTCTCGCCCACGGGCTTTACGAGGGCTTATCGCACTGGAGATCTGGTACGTTACGCCGAAGACGGCAGCTTACTCTATGTCGGCCGGAAAGACGCACAAGTCAAGGTCCGCGGCCAACGTGTTGAGCTCGGTGAGATTGAAGGCCTTTTGTCCACGAATCCCTATGTGGATACAGTTGTAGTGCTGTGGCCCAAGGAGGGGCCTCTGGAAGCTCGCATCACAGCGGTACTTACCTTGGTGGACCCTGAAGCACCAGACAGCTACGACAAAGAAGGCAACATCCAAAATTCAAAAGAACATGATGCGGACCCCGACACTGTTTCTGGATTCATCTCATCGCAGGACAACGTGACAAAGTTACGTTCACTAACAGGTGCTCGAGGAGACATGGCACGTCTTCGGGTGCTCGAAATGCAACAAATCCTCGCAGACCAGGTTCCTTCTTACATGCTCCCCACAGCCTGGTTCACGGTCGATGGGATACCGCTGACGACCAATGGTAAATTAGACCGTGTCAAGACTTCCGAGTGGATTCACAGTCTAGGTCGTAATGAGGCACGAGCAGCTGAGTCGCTCTCAAGCAATAGCGACCTGGGAGCACTGGACACAGCGGCAAATGCAATGACCCCGATGGAACTTGTGCTCCAGAAGGCGTGTGCCGAGGTGCTCAGTGTGTCGCCAACTGATATCTCAATGGCTCGCTCATTCCAGAGGCTAGGAGGTGACTCGATCACGGCTATGCAGCTGGCCAGTCGTTGTCGCGCGTTAGAAATGCGCGTCAGTGTCCAGGACATACTCCGAAGTCGTACCCTCTCCCACTTGGCATTGTGCGTCGGCTCTGTTCACGAATCAAAAATATCTTTCGACGACACCATCGATCGGCCATTCGCATTGTCACCGATACAGCGTCTCTATTTCCAGCAGATGGCGCGGGGTCAGCCCGGTCACAATGTGCGCTTCAATCAGAGCTTCCTAGTGAGACTGAAGAAACACAAGAGCGTGCTAGACATCGCTCGTGCGATCAAAGCCGTGGTCAGCCAACATTCAATGCTTCGTGCTCGCTTTGCACAAGATGATCATGGCGTTTGGCACCAATACATAACGGACGATATCAACGACTCCTTCGCCTTTACAGTCCACGAAATTCAAGGGGAGCACACCAAAGAACGCGTAGTATCCAGCATTGCGAACACTCAATCCCGAATCGATATCTCAAAAGGACCGTTGTTTGCAGCTTCTCTCCTCGAGATTAGCGAAACACCCAGTCTGCTAGATGGAGCAGAACGAGATGCAGACCCAGAGAGCATCAATGCAGGATCCTCACAGATGCTCTTCTTGACCGCTCACCATCTCGTTGTTGACCTCGTTTCATGGCGTATCATATTGACACATTTAGAAGAGCTCCTCGAGCATTCGAGGCTCTCCGCAGATTGTCCGCTGCCGTTCCAGGTCTGGTGCGATTTGCAGGCGGAGTTTGCTCGTCAGCACCTGGCTCCACAGAAAGTGTTGCCATTCGAGCTGCCCGAGACCACGGACATTGACTTTTGGGGCTTGAACGGAGACCCTGGCCTCTGGGGCGAAATAGAGACCGAGAAGCTTGTGCTCAGTGAGAGGGAAACAGCTTCTTTACTCAGTGACTGTAACGAAACGTTCTCCACCGAGCCGATCGATCTTTTTGTCGCGGCGCTCATACACTCCTTCCATGCGACATTCCCCGAAAGGAATGCGCCAACGATCTACACCGAGGGCCATGGCCGTGAGCCATGGGATCCAGAGATAGACCTATCTGGTACGGTGGGTTGGTTCACGACATTGCGACCTGTTTCGGTTTCAACCTCGAAAATTGGATCTGATATCTTCCACACTCTCAAACGAGTCAAGGACATTCGACGTACCACACCAAGCAACGGATGGGCCTACTTCACAAGTCGCTTCCTGCATCCTCTCGGGCGCGAGACCCTCAATACCTCCGGCATCGAAATCATGTTCAACTATCTCGGCAAATTCCATCAGCTAGAGCGCGAAGACGCCCTGTTCTCGCTTGAGGAACGCGGAAGTGACCCTGAAGTTCTGGACATTTCGACGGACACGACGCGCATGGCCATGATCGATGTTTCGGCATCGATCACTGACGGTTGCTTCAACCTGACCATGTCATACAACAAGCGGATCCGTCACGCTTCTCGACTCGCAGATTGGGTCAATGGTAGCGGACTGATGCTCCGAGATCTGGCCCTCAAGCTGCCCGATATGTCACGCGAATACACCGTTACTGATCTCTCTCTACTCCAATTGGATGACAAGCGCCTGAGAGACCTGATGCATGTGCATCTGCCAAGCGTTGGAGTTGACCGTATTGCTGACGTCGAGGACGTCTTTCCCTGTTCGCCAGCACAGGATGGTATGTTGGTCAGTCAAAGCAGGACACCATCGCACTATCAGACCGGATTTGCGTTTAGGGCCTCTAGCAAGACTGGTGTCCTCGACGTTAATAGGCTCGCCTTGGCGTGGCAAGCGGTGATGAACCGACATTCGAGTCTCCGCTCGTTTTTCGTCGAAGGCGTCTCCGCAGACAGTTTCTATGCACAGGTCGTCTTGAAAGCGCTTCGTGCGAGGATATCGTACAAATCAATCACGAAGGGGTCATCGAACTCGAATGAAGATGTGAACCAGGACCAAGACCATCTCGTCAATGGATCTTCCTTCCCACGAGCGAAGCCTCAATCGAGCCATCGTTTCACGATAGAGAGGATAGCGGACGACCGAGCCGATTGCCGTATCGACATCAATCATGCTCTCATTGATGGGAATTCAGTCTCTATCATAATTGGAGAGCTTGTGCTCGCCTACGAAAACAAACTTCCCTCAGCACTTGGACCTTTGTACAGCGACTACATCAACTATGTCTACTCTCAGCCAAGGGATAAGGCATTGTCGTATTGGAAGGATCACTTATCCGGACTCGAACCGTGTCGTTTCCCTCACTTGTCGCCAGCCTCATCAAAGTTTGCGGCCCCGAGCACAACAGCAGTCACAGGTTGCACGGCGGAACTTTTGAAATCCAATCTCGAAATGGACGATATCGCAGCCGCGATCAAAACCCTTTGCGCCGAGCTCGAGGTAACAGTATCGAATGTCATACATGCCGCATGGTCTATACTCCTACGCAGCTACACGGGTTCCGAAGACGTGGCCTTTGGCTATATTGCTTCAGGACGTGATGTACCGATCGCTCATGCGAGCAGGACTGTGGGACCTTTCATCAACGTGTTGACTGCCAGACACGTAGTACAGCCGCAAGGTAGTGCATCTCAGCTGATAGTCGCGAGCAAAGAGACGTGTCTACAAGCGCTCCCGCATCAGAATTGCTCGCTAGCAGAAGTGCAGCACCATCTCCATCTCACAGGCCAACAGCTTTTCAATACAGTCGTGTCTGTGCAGACACTACCCATGCCAGGTGACATTGAGTCACGCGAGATCAGCTTCGAAAGTCTGGACGCGGAGGACCCGACAGAGGTATGTGAAACATCCCCAGTGTATCAAGCGATCGCAATACGCTAACTCGAAACAGTACGACGTGACGGTCAATGTAGCTATACAGGGCGACAATATTGCTGGAAACATCAAATTCTGGAACACGGTCATGACAGAATCACAAGCAAGTAGCGTTGTTGGCTCCTTGCGAACAATCTTGCAGAGTTTCATCGCAGACACCAACCAGAGCATTGCCGGACTTGAGAAGATCGGGTGTTCAGACAAAGAGACCATAACGTACCGTAACAGTATAGTCTTGCCAGAGCGCGTAGACGATTGCGTACACTGGTTGATCGAAGCTCGAGCAAGAGCTGCACCTGACGCAGAGGCAGTGGCGGCTTGGGACGGTGATCTGTCCTACGCCCAGCTCGATCAATTGTCCACGGGCCTAGCCGGACACCTCCGGCGCATTGGTGTCGGTCCGGAAGTCCGTGTGGTCATTTGCGTGGAGAGATCAAAGTGGTCGGTGGTTGCTGTGCTTGCAGTGCTCAAAGCAGGTGGTGCGTTTGTGCCATTGGATCCGACCACGCCTCGCCAACGTATCAAGGAAATCGTCGATACTGCGGAGATACACACAGGCATCACAGACGAAATGACCACTCAATGTCTTGAGGGCTTGTTGGAGCAAGAAGTGCGAACGTGCGACATTCAAAACCATCGAGGGCTGTCACACGATATCTTGGAAGATGGTTCTCCCGTCAGCCCTACCAACGCAGCATACACTATATTCACTTCTGGAAGTACTGGGAAGCCCAAGGGAGTGGTCGTGGACCATTACAACATCTGTTCCAGTGCCATGGCACATGCAAAAGCCATGCGGATCACAGCAGAATCTCGCGTGTTCCACCTCGCCTCAATCTCGTTCGATGCCAGTATCGCCGAGATTTTGACCACTCTGACGCAGGGAGGTTGCGTTTGTGTGCCCAAAGAATCGCAGAGATTGAGTCACCCGATGACTGCTCTCAATACGCTCCGCGCCAATTGGATGTTCTGTACACCCACCTTTGCAGCGATTCTGAACCCTCATGATCTGCCTCATCTGAAGACTTTGGTCATTGGGGCAGAGGCAATGACGGCCACAAGCGTGGAGACCTGGGCGGGTCGGGTGCAATTGATCAACGGTTATGGACCGACAGAAGCAAGTGTCGTTTGCGTCACGGCCGACGTTGCACCAGGTTCAACACAGACGGCATCCATCGGCCACGCCTGTGGCAGCCTTGCATGGATCGCTGATCCCGATGACCATAGATCCCTGGCACCCGTCGGGGCTATCGGGGAGCTGCTGATCCAAGGGTCAAATGTCGCGCGAGGCTATCTCGGCGACCTCGAGCTCACGAGCGATCGCTTCCCGGCAGTAGCCACCCTGGAGCCAATCAATGGGTATCGAGAGCGTGTCTACAAGACTGGCGACCTCGTTAGGTATGGCATCGACGGCGCAATAGACTACATCGGAAGAAAGGACAGCCAGATCAAGCTCCGTGGACAACGCATAGAGACGGAGGAAGTTGCGTACAGGATCCAGACAATACAACCGGCAGTAGAGTACGCTGTCGTGCAGGTCGTAACCCCGGCCGGACAAGAGGACAGTCAGATGTTGATCGCATTCTTGCAAATCCGCAAAGACCTGATCTCTGGCTTGCAAGCTGAATACGAGGACACGGTCGAAAAGGCTGAGGAGGTTGCGAAAGACAACAACGGCACACCGTCGCAAGCCTCATGGCTAGCACCACTCTGGCCGTCGTTCTCCGAAGACATCTCGCACCTCAAAGCAGCCATGGGCGAAGTTCTTCCACAGTACATGATCCCACAAGCATTCATTCCAGTCCGGCGCATGCCCCTGACTCCCTCAACAAAGCTCGATACTCGTAGTCTGAAGGGCTGGGCATGTTCTCTGGAAGCGCGAGAGCTCGCAGCTTACGGACAAGAGCACTACGAGAAAGAAGAGCCGCGCACAGGTGCGGAAAAGCGGATCCAGACAATGTGGGAGCAGGTTTTGAATCTACCTCCAGGATCGGTCGGGAGGAAAGACGATTTCTTCCAGATGGGCGGTGACTCGGTTCTCTTGCTTCGCCTCATTTCTCTGGCCGAAAAGGCGGACCTGTGGGCCGCCATGAGGGATATCCTTGCCAATCCGACTCTGGACGGAATGGCTGCCACGTTCAAGAAGTTGGAGGTTTACGATGCCACGGATGCGCCGTTTGGGATGTTGGATGAGATGGATCTCGTTTCGGAGGCTTTCGAGGATGATCTCTTGATGTAGCCTTTATTGGGCATGGAATGAGCTTCAGATAGGAACTTGATTTTAGCATGCTGCAATCGTTTAGAAGAATGTTAGCTTTTGTACCTTTCGCTGTTTCTCGCATTTCAGTAAAGAGACATGCAATTTATGTCGACCAGAATCATGGTAAGAACAGACAAGAAATTCCCATCTACCAATTCTGACACTAGAGGTCCTCTATTCCCCAGTCTTGACATTCTTCGGGGACACGAAAGTCTGCCTTGATGGCTTTCGTGTATGGATACGAGTATTCGGGATGTTAGTAACAAGGTATAGGGATGCAGAATGTTGCCCCACTCTGTTGATTGTGTTGATAGAGATTGTGTTGATAGAGAACGTGGGATATACGTGTTCAGGCAACAGTAGTCCTTTTTCGCTTAGCTTGACTAGCCTTGATATGCTCCGCTACCGTAAATGATTGTGCTTTTTCCTCGATCAGCAGAGTGGCCCCAGCTTCTACTATTATTAGCGTTTCGTCGTCACGGATGAATCCTTCCTCGACGGTTTCTTGATCCTTATCTCGATATTTACCGAGTAAAACACCTACGATAATCTGAGCCATATCTCGAGGCGACGATGTTCATCACGACCTCGAGGACTTGGATGTCGAAGAGCGTGTTTCAGTTTTACTGGCAAGCCTATCGACTGTACGGCCGCCCTCACATCGACGGACTCTCCCGTGCGAGTATACCTGAGATGTGTGGATTTTCTGCGGGTTGGAGGGCTGCCTGATGATATTTAATAGTGGCGCCGCCACGCGCATCTCCTACGTGGCCTGGATGATCCACCGTTGAAGCTAGCACACGAGATCAACATACACAAATCAGGGATACATATACAGGCAAAGGAAGTATTCAAGAAAATGCGATGGAGGGCGTGAACCACTTGCGAGTCTCCTGTTCCTCCGAAGCCATTTACTCTTTAACGGAATATCCAGGTGCTCGAGCTTCGAATCGGTGAAAGGATATAACATGCAATATGTCTTGTTATACGGTTTTGTGACATCCTCATGCATCGATTCAATCCAGAGCTTCCAGCGAATACACTATTCAAGTACAGGCATACAATGATTTGGCCGGTCGTCGTCATCATAACAGTCTTGTACCTTGTTTTCAACCTGGATGCACCAAAATATCGTCCCTTACCCAACAGCAATGGCTTCACATCAACAATATATCTGCTACCTGACGACAGTACTCCTCTCGTCTGCAAATCCATACACGCACACTACGCAGATGTCCTCTTGCCGATCGAGAAAGAAGTCTACCAGCGTTTCTCTGCCAACGATCCACCTCCCGGACTGCTAACGTACCATGGCATACATGGCGAAATACCCGCTGGCATCATCCTCGAGTTTGCGGAATCGGGCAACCTGCAGGACTGGTTACTCGATGACAGAGCTCACGGACGCCAACCACCAAGCGAGAAGTTGTTATACCGTTGGGCACATCAAGCCACCGAAGCATTGGAATTCGCTCACGGGCTCGGCGTGCTGCACGCAGATATCCATTGTCTCAACTTCTTCTTGACCAAGACGCTGGATCTCAAGGTCGGCGATTGGGGCGGTGCGTCTATCGACGGAGCCAAATCGCATTGCTCGTACAGATACCGTCATAGGCTGTTTGGACCCGATGGTACCGACATACCCCAAGAGAAAGGCATTTCGGCGGCAACAGAGATCTTCGCATTGGGTACGGCGCTGTATGCCATGATCTCCGGAGAGGATCCGTGGCCCGAACTAGAGGATCCCAGAGATAGAGAGGAGATAAGAGCGAGAATTGCCAGCAAACAGTTTCCGGAAACCGACGGATTGAGGGTTCTGGGCGACGTTGTGGCAGGTTGTTGGAATGAAGGGTTCGGTTCCATGACCGAAGTCAGACGTGCTATCCAGAGAGAAATGGCCACGCGAGGATTTGAGGACGAGTCGGGCCAGCTATTGGGGACAAAATCATGTGGAACGTTTGGCCATATCTGAGACTTTGGACAGCGTCCTCGCATCGATCAGGATCTTGAGTATCAACGACCCAGCGCCACTTCTCGACCATTTCTCTTGCTATCCGTTCACGCTGCTCCTCGTGGCGCTGGTCATACGACATGGCTCGGATGCATTGCTATCAATCAACTCGCAAGGGCAATGACATTGATGATTTCCGATGCTTTCCCCAGCTGATCGAACATGATAAGGCTTATGCGACCCACCGGATATCATAATCATGACGACGTAGTTGTGGAGTTGGGTAACAAGCGAGTCGCTCAACATACGTTCGACGACAACCTCGTCATCAAGGGTCATGCTCGTGACCTCAAGATTGCACTCAAATACGATCGCATCCCAGGATGAAGACCAGAAAGTATAATTCGTATATGGAAGCCTGCCTATGTTGGAGGTTCCCTATCTGCTTTCGTTTTTGCTTCGGAAGACCAGGAGAAAAGTGGACAGTATGATGGCAAAGAAGCACGTTCCTAGAAACGCGACTTGGAGACTGCCATCCATACCGATGAGGCAACTGGAGATTCGGGAGTGCTGGGCTCCTGAGATAGTAGCACTTTGGAACGTCGAAAAGGGCACAACGGATTGCTATCCAGAAGGATATCATATTCGCTAGTATTTACTCAGACCTGTGCAGAACAGTCGATCAATCACAGGAAGCATTCTTAGACAAATCGGCCGTTAACCAAGCCACCTATAAAGCCAAGGGAAGTAATGGATCAGCAAGCCCTTAAAAATCATCCACGTATTGCCCTACGGTATAGCGACATCTTTAGCCGTTAGGTTAATACTAACATTCTTCTAATCGTAAATATTACTACTATTAGTCACCTCGACCATTCCCGCCGCGAGATCCAAAAACGAAATAGGACTCTTAGTAGTGACCTTACGACGAGATTATGGTTCTCTGTGGCTTCAATAGGATGCCGTCGCCCATCTCCTGCAATTGTGCAGATATCTCCTTCGGATTCCTTTCGCCGGCATTCTTCTGTAATAGTGGTGTCCAGTCCAAGACGGCATCTCGAACATAAGTGAGGGGATATGGCAGATGGTGAAACAGTCTACCTAGAAAATAGGCATTATTGACTTGATCAGTAGTATGTGGGATCCGGATCGACTCGTATTCCAGCAGGGCCGACTTGAGGGCCTTGGAGTCTGATATGTCCACCTTGTGAAGATACTGACCCAGGTAGTAGCCGTCGCAGATGGACATACCAGCGCCATATGCAGCGTAGGGAGAGGTTGCGTGAGCAGCATCTCCAGCCAACGTGATGCGGCCTTTGGACCATTGTGTCATAGGTATGATGTCACGGATTGGCCATCGCTGACAGCTTGCAAGGTCTGTGTGAGCGATGAGGTTTTGGAGTCCAGGGCCAAAAGCCTTCGACAATTCTTGCGCGTGTTTGCGGACATCCTTGGGTGGTTCCCTTTGGTCCGGCCAAGCTTCGAGTACCCACCACTGGTAACCGTATCGACCATGACTTTTGATGGAAGAATAAGTGCCTTGAATCCTGTCTGAATGGCTCAGGATACACTGTCCCGGCTCCACTCCGTCCACTTCTGCATAGGTGAAACCCCCTATTACGTGGAGATCGTGTGGTCGCTTTTGTACTTGAGGCCACAACTGTTTTCGAACCATCGAGTCGATTCCGTCTGATCCGATCAACAGCGGGGTGTTGACCTTTTCGCCATCAGAAAATGTCAATTCGACATGGTCGCCAAGGTCTTGAATTGATATCACGGTCCTGCCTGTTTGGAGCACTCCCTGAGGTAGAGCTTCGAGCATGCGAGAGTACAAATCGGGGCGCAACAACCCGATGAAACCACCCTGGTATCTATCAATAACTGCTTGAGGTAGATTCACAGTCGCTCGGATATGGCCTTTGGGATTGCGAAAGGTCGTGTGACATGGTGCACCAAGGTCTCTGATATCGACTCCCATTTCCTCCAGTGCGAAGACCGCCGGAGGCCAAAGATTGAGGATGTTTCCGGCAGGGCGCGCTTCAGCATAGCGCTCATACAAGCGGACTTTGAAACCGGCCTTGGTCAGCCCCATGGCTGCTGCCATGCCTGCAGGTCCAGCACCTAAGACGACGATTGGCTCGTCTGCATATTGAGACGCCATGATCAATGCCTCTCACAAAAGACGAAATCCACAGTTGATCTAGATATTGGTGATGGTGAGTTCTCACAACAACAGAAGAGGGAGCAACTCAGGTGATGCGACAACTGGTGTACTGGTAGAGACAAAGGGTTAATAAATTACTGCGACGGGCCTTCCGGTGAATCTGCAGAAGTGAGGGGTCAATAATGTAGTCTAGAGCCCAGAACATCGATTGCGATTGTCTAGCGGCTGAGTGGAGGAACAATACACATAGTCATGTGACTCTCGTACCACTCCTAAGGAACGTTGTGTTGCTGGTAACGAGCCGAAGATCCTGAAAGAGGTGAACCGACGGCACCCGACCATCCGTCACGAGCCGATGGACCACATACCGAGTATCTCTACCTAACTCCGAGTAAAGATGACACGCCAAGTCTTGGCAGACAGTACACCCTATAGTTTCGTAAGAAGAATAGAGAGCACAGTAGCCTGCATGTGACAGATCTTCGAGTGAGCGTAAGGTTCAGGGCCCTCTCAATTTGACACGTCAATTAGATAATGAAACACTCCTTAGCATAACTCTCTTAGGGATTTAGAGCAGCCAGCATATGCTTTCCCGTCTCTCTACTAAATCAAGCAAGAGCATCGCAGCACTTATCTTGGCCCATGTTCATCGCGAGTACTGAGCAGCCACTCTGATTGAGACGCCTTGAACTGTTGGATTGTGCCTGTGGCAGTTGAAATAGCTTCAAACTGCTTCGAACACTAGTTGATCATGCAGCATAGACAAACGATCCTCTCTCATTATAAAGCATGTGTTTATTGTGCAGTGTACTGAAAAGACAGATAAATATCGAATTGTTATTTACAACTACATACGTAAACACAACGACTAATCAAAGATCCATACCTTTCCTAGGGCAAGCGAAATCATGAGCCGTGATAGACTGACTCTCCATTGACATGAAGTTGATATACTGGGACTATAAAGACATGCGCTTCCTTAAGCATGGTCGTGACTCAGTTTTGACTCTCCAAAACCATAGTAGTCACGACCCAGCTTTCGCAGCGACGGTCCGAAGAAGTACATGGGGATACCCACAACAGACAAAGCGGCAGTCAATGAACCCAGAATGTTCATTGTGCCATGGTAACCGACGGCAGCCACGGCAGGGAGAACAGCATAGCTCAGGCCGAATGAGATGATTCCGCGACCTGCACAGATAACGACAAGGACAGGTGCCGCTTTCACGGGGAAACTATCGATTCCATAGGTTATACCGATGATATTCGCACCAAGGAAGCCGAAGAAGATGAAGTTGTAGGGGATGGCGACGGATAGGCGACTCCAGTGTGTCGGGTACTCGGCAGCATAGCCGTAGATGACAGCACAGATCAGAGTCGAGACGGCAGGGATTATGAGTAGGAGAAGGCGGTACTCCGGCTTGTAGGTGTCGCCATTGCGTCGACTCATGAACTTGATGACAACATCACTACCGTAACCTAGCACAGGCAGGAAAGTGATGCAAACCAGTATCTGCGCGCCTTGAACATATCCGAGATTGTTGAATGTCATAGAGTACGGCGGGGCTAGCAAGATGCCGGCAAAGGTTGAAGCTTGGAAAATGTAGAGTCCCAAGTATGCGCCGTTGAGTAGCAACAGCCACAGAAATGTAGGATGACAGAGACCCTTGACGAAATCCACGTAGAACCCTGGAACAGTATTCCAACTACTACCTTTCGACAAGAGTTTTAGATCACTGCGCCATGTACGCGGTCCGTAGATGTCAGGACGAAGTACAGTGCCTTGTGAGGTGGTCACACGAACAAGTTCGTCAGAGGAGCTGTCCTTCACATCCTCCGAGAAGCCCTCCACGGCTTGATCAGAGCGTATGTACATGGTTTCCGACAAGAACGGATATGCGAGAAGAAGGACGACAGCATTGAAGATTGTCAAGAATCCATACCACCATCGCCAACCCCATGCAGAAACCATATAGGTTTCAGAGAAGAAGAATATGCCGATGGTGAAGTTTTGGATGAAGATGAACCATCCCAGCTTGCGGCCACGTTCGTGTAGGAAGTGCAGCTCTTCGATGACGAGAGGGCTGAGTGCCTCACTCTGACCGGCAGCGAGTGACATGATGTTACGTCCGGCGATGTGGCTGCTCAAGCTCTGTGAGAAAGCGCACCAAACACCGCCGGCCATGAGGAGCACGATACTCGCGAGAAAGACTGGTCTTCTGCCGATAACGTTGGTGATTGGGATACTGAGGAGATTGCCGATACCCATAAATAGAGTGGGGTATGTCTGGAGATCATTGGCCCTTTGAGCTTGACCAGGATAGTCCCTGACAATCATAGGAAAGATGGGACCGAGGCCAGAAGCGAGCACAGCAGCGGAGGTACTGAAGGCGCTGACAACAAGAAGGACCGCCCACTTGCGCCAAGTTGGAAGGTTCAAAGGATCTTCATCCGGTCAGCAATTGCTAACATCATGATAACTTAGCCGTACCTTTAGGATCCGAGGTAGGTGTTGGCAGAAGGACCGTCTCATTGCCTACGAGCAGTTGAACTTCCTTGTTGGGGTTGTGTCCATTGATGTCGACCTTCTCGACATGCGCCACAAAAGTAGTCTCCTTGGAGTCACTCATAATTGAACAAGATCTCATGATGTCGACGAGCTTTGTATCCCGACTTCTGTCGTCGGTCTCGGGTTGACGAATCGTACAGCTCCCAAGCATGATATATATACAAAGACTGGACCCTTCAGCTCCAGAGTTGACCCCACGATCTACCCCACCCTTCCCCAGTCTCTCCGCGCGTGGCAGAGTCTCTCCACATCCTTGTCGCTCGCTTCGATTGTCCAAAATTCAGAGCTGATACTGTTGTTTCGGAGGTCGAGAAATTGACGTTGGGCATGTGAAGGTTTGATCCCCGCAATACTTGCAGATATGGGGTACCGCGCGCTAACCAGCCGTGATCCCCAGCCGATGGTTTGACGGCTGCCGGCAAGACTTGATCGGGACGTGGACGGACCGACAAATCGGCTTCTCCACATGTCAACGATTTGAATATTGACATATTGATGTATCAATATCTACTCGCACCTAGAAATGGCAGAACTCTCAATTCGATCTGGATCCGAGTGCCTTCCTGCCAGTCCACAATGAAGTACAACGTCAAAGTCCCTGTCATCGAATTGGACGCTCCGGTAGAAAACCACGGTGGTTACCAGAAGCTCAACCCACGACAAGAAATACTACCGAAAGGATGGCATCACCAAGACTCCACCAAAGAGCTGCTGTCGGATACGTTAATTGAACATGACTTTGCAGTCACTGTCAGAGATGGCTGCACCCTCTATATGGACGTCGTACGTCCTGCAACCTCTTCTGACAAGATTCCGGCCATCATCTGCTGGAGTCCATTCGGCAAGAAGTTCAATGGCATCACTTCTCTCAAGTTCATGACACCCTGGAGTTTAGGCATCAAGAACTCAGAATTAAGTGGGTTGGAGAAGTTTGAAGCACCAGATCCGGCTGACTGGACAAACCGAGGTTATGCGATTGTCAATGTTGACTCTCGAGGAGCATTCGATTCGGAAGGTGTTATGTGTATAATGGGGACACAAGAAGCCGAGGACGGATACGACGTGATCGAGGCTATCGCAAAACAACCCTGGTGCAATGGAAATATCGGCTTAGCCGGGAACTCACATCTTGCAATTGTGCAATGGTTCATCGCAGCCCTGAATCCTCCATCTTTGAAAGCGATCGCTCCTTGGGAAGGCTGTGGAGATCTGTATCGCGAACAGTTCGCACGAGGCGGCATATACGCTGGTGATCTGTTCGATGAGCTCATCATCAAGCACATGCTCCGTGGCCGACATGGTATGGAGAGTTTTCGCGACATGTTCAAGCAGCATCCTCTTGCGACAACTGGAAAAGGAGATTGGTGGAATGACAAACGACCAGACATGAAGAAGATCAAGATACCTACCTACATTACAGGTACTTGGACGAATACTATGCACGGCATGGGTGCCATTCGCGGCTGGTTGGAGGTTGCCAGCGAGAAGAAGTGGTTGCGATGGCATCCATATCAAGAATGGTATGACCTTTGGGGATGTCAGCAGGCAAAAGACGAGTTGCAGATGTTTATGGATCACTATCTTAAGGGCATTGACAATGAATGGGAGTCGACTCCTCGTGTGCGTATGGCCATTCTTCGCTTTGGAGAACAACAACCGATAGCCAACAAGGTTGTCGAAGACTTTCCTCTGCCGAACACGGAGTATCGCAAGCTTTTCTTACAATCCGATGGTGTCTTGGGAGCTGAGAAGCATCAGAAGGAAGACATGGCTTCATATGATGGGAAGACTGGGATGCTTGCTTTCCGACATACCTTCGACCAAACCACACAGATCGTTGGCATGCCAAAAGCTGTCGTATACATGTCCTGCGCCGACTACAACGATATGGACATATACATCTGCCTTCGAAAACTCTCCGCCTCAGGAGAACCGATGCTGAATCTAAACATCCCTTGGTCATCGGTTCCCGTATCAAGTATCGAAGCCATCCCGGAAGAGAAGCGCACTGAGGTTCTTCTCTACAAAGGTCCCGTTGGCATACTCCGGGCATCCCACCGCAAGATCGACCAAGCAAAGTCCATGCACGAAAACTGGCCTTACCACCCGCACGAGATCGAAGAGAAGGTAAGCCCAGGTACAGTGGTCAGACTTGAGATTGGCATCTGGGCTATGGGAGTCGAATACGAAGCAGGAGAGAGTATTTCGATGGAGATCAGTGGACACTATCGAGGCATCTCCAATTTCGCGAAGGACGAACATACCAAGAATGAAGGAACGCATGTAATCCATTTTGGTACAGAACATGATAGCCACCTCATCATCCCCGTAGTACCTCCTCTTTGATCGTTACAAGGGGTCAGATAGCCGCATGTAGACCCCTTATACTTATACTCCATTTCTAGATACATTACCCTGTAGTACCTCTGGCTTTGATCTCGATGGCAGTGTGAATGTAGGGCCTCTTCTGAACTAGCAAGGACTTTGAGCCTAGACAATCGGCTACTTGAGCATGGTGGAGATACCACTTGGGGCACGATTGTCACCAAACTCCCACAAGAGCCACTTCATGACATTGTAGGTGATCATCAAATGGGACTATCGGATAGCTGCCCCAATCTGTTATTCTCCCCACACTAGTGAGAGGGATTGTAAGCTACGATCCTTCAATCTCGACAGACGACCGTCAAGTTCAGTCGCGGGCCCACGGGCAGACAATCGGCTCGGTGAAAAGCGGCTGGTACCAGAGTACGATCCCATTGAACGTGCTATCGGGCTCCATCCGACGGCTGGGACCATCACACTCCACTCCATCCCGCATTTCTCCTCTTTCTCCAACAAACACTCACGTGCTCGGCTCACACCAAGGACTACAACAAGGATATAAACGACACAAAGACAATTCTAGAAAGCACCTTCTCTGAACCATCGCAGCAGAAAGTCTATTTTGTCTGCATACTCGAACCAATCCTTTACCAGACAACCTCTCCCGGAACCTTTTCCTTCGAAGAACCATCATGACTGTCAGTCAGACAGCCACTCTTGCACCCACTACCTGCACTCTTTTTCTCAAGGGAGAAGAAGGACCAAGGAAATATGGAGATTTCCGTGACGACTTGATCAGGGATGGCTACGCCGTCATTAAAGGCGCCATCCCTCGTGAACGCGCGGACAATTACGCGAAACAAATGTACAGTTTCTTGGAAGACTTGTAAGTATCTGGACATATCTGTTTCGGAACAAGAACATCGTTCTAAAACAGCTCGTGCGTGGCAGTGGTCTGGGATTCAAGCGTGACGATCCTTCGACTGTACACTACAAACACCTCCCGATTATCAACGAGAAAGGCATGTGTCACGGCTACGGTCTGCCCCACGAAAAGTTCACCTGGGCCATTCGCACAGAACCTGGTGTCGTAGGGACGTTTGAAAAAGTCTACGAGACGGAAGATCTCGTCGTCTCGTTTGACGGACTGAACTTTGCGTTCCCGAACCGTACTGATCTCAAGGCCAATAGCCCTTGGCCTCATCAGGATCAGGATCCCGAAGAACCTGGTTTTAGATGCTTGCAGGGTCTTGTAAACTTTCTGCCCAATGGACCTAATGATGGTGGACTTATCGTCTGCAAAGGAGCCCATGAATACAGTGAGGAATTCCATAAGGCTTTCAAAGGTGAGAAAGATAAGGTCTGGACCTGGTAAGTCTTCTTCACTAAGAACCTAACCTCGCTTGAAGTCGAGATACTTATGAATTTCGATCTTTTCTAGGACTAAAGAATGGTACGGATATACCAAATCAGGTATGGCATGGCTCGAAGAAAAGGGCTTCAAGTGGGAAAAGGTCTGTGCCGATCCGGGCGACCTTATCGTTTGGGATTCGCGCACGCCTCACTACAACTTGCCGCCTACTGGGAAGACCCCACGTTTCTGCGCATACACGTGCTACTTACCAGTCGCCGAAGTAAGCAAGGAAGATCTTCTCCGAAAGAAGAAAGCGTTCGAAGGTATGTGTCTTATAAAATCAATGTATGTGTTAGATCGTGACTGACAACTTGGAATAGAATGTCAAAGCACAACTCACTGGCCCAATTCTGTGCAAGAAGTGACATTGCCGATCTTGCGTGATGGCGTGGAAGACCCCTTGAACTTCCACATTCCGAAGTCCGGCAAGCCTCAACTCGGTGAGCGGGCTTTCAAGTTGACTGGTATTCCGTACATTGAATCAAAGTGATCGCAGATTGGTCGTTTGCAGTGTCGCCGAGGGGATCCAGCTCCAATGATATCGGAGAGGCTGTGATGTTCTCTTCATCCGAGTCCGTAGCTTTTGAGAGTGGTGCAGCGAAGATACAATGAGAATTCTGATTTCCACGTAACTCTTAACATCGTTGCCTCACCAATAAAAAGTGCGGCTGCCTCAACTTTCAGGATGGCAAGTCATAAGCAAGGGCGCATGCGTCGATGTCGAACGCATCGAGATCAATTGGGTCATTGAAAAAGTCGTAGTAAGACATCGCGGGACTTCTATCCGAATCGGCATCTTGCTGTCCTTGCCCTCGACCGATTGTGTCTGATGTCAACACTGAAGCAGTACTGGATTTGATACCAGTAGGACGTGTTGTTTGCGAGACGAGAGTGGTATCGGAGAGCTGCTGTACACTCGTCTCGACGGTGGAGATTCTTGAGTTTACTCGCGCAGCAAGTTGCGCGTGCAGCCCTTTGACCATGGTATATACCGAAAAAGTCTCAAGATCTTCGCGTGGACGCAACCTTTCTAACGAGCGAATAGCACTGGCTTGGATCTATACCATAGTGATGTCAGCATATAATGTCCCATAAAGAACATATCATAATTCCGTACCTCGAGATCGATCTTCGCACTTTCGCCCGATGGGGTCTTGACAATTATGATTGCCAGTGCGTAGATCGAGATTAACGAAGCATATGTCGAAATTAGCGGAGAAAGCTTATTGACTTCCGACAGTCTGCCCAGAATGTTGACAATGGAACGTGCCATGTTACCGCATAACGCAGCGCCTCTTAGTGAGCGATGGCGCCACGACGCTGACTTGAAATGAGTCTCTATTCTCGCTTGAGTCGCTTTCGGATTGACGATGAGGGAGTTCCGATGTACTAAGAAAAGACTGAGATCAACTGTGTCAGTAAATCTCAGATCATCATCTGTATGGAAGAAGAGATGCTACCCACGTCTGATAATACTGTATGGCGAGAAAAGAGACTGCAGGTAACAGTTCTACACTACAAGAAACATATTCAGCTGGTCTGCAAGCAGTCATTAACTAGTCATCCTGTGAGCGCGTGGGACATGACCTTACCGAAGACCAAACGGCAGATCTTCCGCCCAGTGTCTGAGTATCTGATCAAGTTCACCAGAGATTCTAATCTTATCGTTAACGGCCTCATACAACGAAGTACGGCCCGAAGATTCTGCATGTGTGGCTTCAAGTAAAGAGTCACAGACACGTTCCTGTATTTTGGACAGTTCAATGATGGCGACAAAACAACTCCGCGATGACGGATCAGATTCATTGTGGTCGTTCTGTGAAGGTGGCTCCTGTTCGTGCAGGTGGCTGTGAACCATGGGTGGTCGTTGCAGTTCAACAGCCAGCACTTTGTCAAGCACGAATAGTGACCACCATGTATTACTTCGCAACAGCTGTTGGGATTGAAGCCCATGGCCTTGTGCTTGTGTGAAATGCTGTCCTTTCTTATCGAGACCAATAGCCAGAGCTCGTGCCACAGCATTCGCTAGCATCTGCGACGCTAATTCTAACTTATCGTGAGCCCGGAACAGTAGAGACATCAGAATTAGAACGTGGACCGAGGATATCGTGTCGTCTTGAATAACCTCAGCGAGGACACTGAACGCATAAGCAAGACTCTGCGATCGTTGTTCATATGCAACTTCCGAATACGCTTGGGATCCAGCCGTAAGGACAAGATGATAGAACAAGTCAGACACGTTTGACTGTGATCTTAGCAACCCTAGCCCTTGTACAACCTCGCTTTCACCGAGTATGGGAAAAACTTGGTTGACAGTATCCATGAAGCGTGCTATCTCAGCCTTGTTACTGGCGTCTCGAATAGATCTTAGGTGAGATGAGGTTGCTGATTTCCCATCTGAGTCGAAGAACGGTTTTGGTTTATGGTTCCTATATTGAGCTGAGAAGCGCTCGGGCATACCAAGACGAGCAAAGGCAAGATCAAGCCATTGAGTCAATACTGACAAGCTGCTTCCAGAAGAAAATCTGGGAATCAACGGTAGAGGCTCGGTAGACAAGCCATCAAAATCCTCGGACTCTGTCGAAGGCACAGGTTGTTTTGTCCCAGAACGGCGGATGTAGATACTCGGGTGGCTTGTGTTGACATGAGGTGTCAACGATGTTTGCATTTGAACAGAGTTCACAGATCGTACGCTTTCGGCTCTCAATCCTGAAGATACCACGAAGTCTTGGTTTCTGGTGATCCCAGTATGAAATTCATCTTCAGGATGAGGTTCCGTCTCGATACTATTCCTGTCTCGATCCTGGTGGCTTCCGTGCTGTTGGCCGTCTTGTCTCAAAGTGATATCAGTATTCTGTATTCGACCGTCGCCACAAGTGTCGCTCCGGTTCGTATCGTGAAAAACATTGAGCTCACGGACCTCTGCTTGACCAGGTTTGTGCCGTTTTCGTCTTCCGCCTTGCGCTTCACGTCGTTGTACTGGTACATGTGGTTGACGAAGGTCTCTGGTGATACATTCTGCCCCGGCTCGAGAACAGTTCGAACAGACCGGTACTGCATCATCACATCTTTGCTTGCGGTGACGACAACGATCGCAAGCTGTAGACAGACGCTTCCGTCTTGATAACGCTGATACTGATTGGTCCGACATCTGTTCACTTGTAAGTCACTGACTGGTTCGCTGCCTCATATGGCTCGCAGGGATTCAGTAATGCTACGTTGACACCATACGCTTATGTTACATCACTTCGTTATGTCGGCTCCACATGCCCCCGCCCCCACATTGTGGCCCGACGTATGGACCTCCATTATTAGCTTTTCAAGCTACAACTCTCAATCTGTACTATAGCATACCACTATCCAGAGAAGATCTCTCTGCTTTATTTTCCCTTGTTTTCCTGACCTTTATCGAGATGTATCTATCATTTCGAGGAGGAGCGAGAGTAGCAATTAGAGCGACGGCAGCAATGAGCGCAACGACAGAAACGACACAAGTGCGATAGGAGCCACAAGAGTTGCGAGCGAGTGCAAGGTCAGCGACCTACCGGTGAATACTGTCAGCCAGCGACCCAACTTCGTGCCCGACGACAGTCACGAGCGTTCCAGACGTTGCCTCAACGAATCGCTGCCGGAGTTGGGTGATCGTGCATTTGAGGAAGCGCATGTATGCTGGTACGCTGACACTCCAACTGAAAGACTTAATCATGGACTTCCATCCTCAGTACACGAATGTCTTTGCTGCTAGTGAAGGAAGTGGACGACAGGTTCCAAGCTCTCATCGCTGATCTGCAGAGCTAACCATAAAATCAGTGCCTTCAAATTCCCTTCCTGTACTTGGCAAGTATGCCGGCGCCTGTATGCATCAATCACTGCCTCCAGACATGCTTGATAAATGGAGTATCAATACCGGATCATGAGATGCTGGATGGGTTACTGCATCTCCTGGCTGCGCAGATAAATAGCATAAGATTGCTGCGTCGTAACTGCTGGAGGTTATGATGGTCTCTAAGGACGGAATGGGCTACTCATGATATGAGTCGCTCGTACTCTTTCACTATTCGTTTTTGCCTCACGAGTTTCCTGTCCCGACTCTGGCCATCTATCCTCACAGAACGTTCCTCCATATCTCGGTATATAATGCTTGGCCGATTCTCTCACACAGAGTACAGATGTGACCTCGCAATGCAATGTCACGATAAGAAGAGGTGACAGCCGACGGTGTCCGCCAAGCCACTGTACCCGAAACATAAAGGCACGATTCAATCATTTTTCTCCTCGTAGTTGCCTTCACTGTCGGAATCGTTCTGGGCATCGTCTTCTTCGTCGTAGTCATCTTCGTCATTGGAGTAGTACTGATTGTCGTCATGTTGTCAAATTGGCCTTAGAACGAAAGGAGAAGAGTTAAAGTCGTTATGCGCTAGCTTCCCGCATTCTGTCCGTGCCAAGTGGACTGTGGGTTAAACTCGCAAGCGACGATCTGTTGCCGAGATGGCTCCAAGGTATACAATCACCCGTTGACAGTGCCCTTATATATGTTGTTATTGAGTTGCTAATGAGAAAGGCGCGAACTTCAGGAAGCAGATTGTTACAAACACTCCTCTTGAGAGTCTTCTTCTAGGATAGATCTAATGATCTCGGAACACAGCGTGGCAATCGATGCCGTTCTGATTGAACATGATGATTGGATTCAAAGTGTTGTTAGCTTGTATTAAAAAGGCAGTCAAGGAGTCGCGCAGGTGATTTATGAACTTGGTGTAGATGCAAGAACGTCTCACTTTTCTGAGGTATGCCTAGGTAGGGGTAGGTTTGTCTGGAACTATGGAGCAAGACCCCGCAGCGGCGACCCGGAACTCCTGGTCTCGAACTACAACCCCGCAAGTCTATACCTACTGATCTATATCTTGACATGCAAAACCTCAAGTCTATACAGGGTATATATATCAAACAATGGGCCTCGTCATGTGCTATGCTACGAGCTGTATAACAATTCTGACGTCAAAGCAAGATGATTTCGCAAAACGCCACTGACTTTCCCATTATAACATGGGATTATGGTATCTTCGTCTCGCATCCATCATCCCTTGCGATCTAACACACCTCACAGCATTCGCACCTAACGCACAGAAAGCTCGTAACCTTCTTCATGCGACCGGCATCTCTTACCAATGCTGCGAACAACCATTCGTTCTTCCACGTCCAATCCTTACAGACTTGGGAATCACATACCGCCGCATCCCTGTCATCTCCATCGGCAAGGACGTCTACTGCGACAATAAAGTGTTTTTGGCAGCGGTGCAGACTCTGTTCAAGGACAAGGCATTGCCGGAGACGCCTACCGATCATGCCTTTGAAAGTTTTGGTTATGCATGTCGCTAATGCTTGAAAAACATGTGTCCAGGATTGACTAACTTTGTGCGGTAGAGATCATTCTGGATATCTCTCCCGCTTGTGCCTGCAGAATTGATGACACCTCAATTGGCTAACGACAGGGCGAATCTCTTTCGTAAGCTGCTCCTGTCATGCTCTCCTATCATGCAAAGTCTGAGAATTGACACCGTCCATACCAGCTGTCTTCGCGCGTCCGGACTTTGCAGATCTACGACCAAATGGTCTTGCCGAATTCAAACATATGCTAGATTACGTCGAGCAGGACTTCTTCAGCCATAGCAAGGGACCCTTCCTCAATGGCTCTCAGATCGGTGTGGCTGATATTCATGCGATCTGGATGATCAAGTGGGCTTTGCAGACGCTTGATGTTGGAAAGGAACCAGGTTTCTCTAGTAAAGACTTTCCGAAGGTTCATAAATGGTCAGTATGGTCTCTTTTCTTGAATCACAATGCGATCGAACATCCGACTCATAAAACGGCATGTTGATAGGATCGAAGGTCTTCCACGAATCGATGAGGAAGACAAGAAGCTCGACAAGATATCTGTCGAGCAAGCTCAGAAAGTGCTATTCGGTTCTCAGTATGCTGCAGCAGATATAGGTATCGATTCGATGGACCCCCTCGCTCTTTCGAAAGGCGACAGAATTTCAGTCGAAGCCGCAGACGCTGTCCCGGGAACTCATCCACAGGAAGGGAAACTCATCGGTCTCAACAGGCGAGAGATTGTGCTGGAGCTGGAGAACAGTCTGCGTGTGCATTTTCCGAGAATCGGGTACTTTATTGACAAATTGTAGTTCAAGATTGCTATGTCATTATACTCATGAGAGTGCCACTTTTGCACCAAATTTGTTAACACAAGTCACACCAATCTTCTCAGTCCATGGCCTTTCATCTCTCGCTTCTAGATGTCCGAACTCTTGTAGCAGACGCACTGTCACATAACTTACCTCTGTCAACGCCAACTGCTGTCCAAGACATATTCTTGGCCCAGCATTAAATGGCAGATATGCCCAACCTGGCCTCAAGCCTTTGCCATCCACTGTATCGAGCCATCGGTCTGGGTTAAATGCTTCAGCGTCTGAGCCGTAGGATTCAACGTTCCTCTGCATCGCATAGAGGTTCCAGATGACCGACTGGCCTTTACTGATGAAGATCGGCTGCGAACCATCTGTTCCACCACCACGAGGCAAGGTTGTCGCAACAGTGGCTTCACGACTGTTCAGAGGAACCACAGGGTACAGTCTCAAGGCTTCTTTGAATACTGCTGATAGATAAGGCAAATTCTTCAGATCTTCGAATGATGGCAGCTGGTCACTTGCGTCCAAATTCGACGCAATCTCCTCGCGCAGACGCTGGACGATATCTGGACGATGTGAAAGCTCACGCCATGTGTTTGTAAGAAGACTTGCTGTTGTGTCGCGGCCGGCAAGTAAGATGTTCAACAATTCTGACCGGATTGTGACACGATCATTAGTCTGTCGAACCAATTCATGCAAGAAAGTGTAACGCTCTGGCTGCTTCTCTTGTTGCTGAGCTTGATCCAGTGCTTGAGATACGCAGCGGTCAACAAAGGCGTACATGAATTTTCTGTCGTGTTGGAACTTCTTCCAGCCAAACAGGGCACCGATATTGCCAATCTTCGAGATCAGACCGATATATCTCAAGCTTCCATCAAATGCCTCTGCGAAACCATCTTCAGCACCTTTGGTCAGAGATTCTGTGGCTTCACCAAACAGATACTGCGTAGCAAAGTCTGTGGTTAGACGGAAGAAGAGCCCTCCCAGATCGACCGAACTTTGAATTTGCTCTGCACGTATGGCATGAATGAGATTCTGAGTATGGTGCTCAAGAATATCAACATTTCCGATCTCATCACGAGTGAAGTTCGGCTTAAGCATCTCCCTGGAACGCTTCCAAGCATGACCATCGTTCGTGAAAATGCCATTGCCAAGCAGAGGACAGAACGCACTCTTGCGCAGAGCGGGAAGACTCCATGATTGGAATTGTGTCGCGAGCATTGTCTTGATGTTCTCAGGATCGATGGTGTAGATTAAAGACTTTCCACCCATCATCATTGTGAATGTTCTCCCGTGCACTTTGTCAAAGCGAGTGCGGTTTGCTTCAAGAAGTCGATATTCTTTGCTTGCCTTCAAGATGTCGAGGAGGGCGGACAATCCAAACATTGTCGTTGGATAAACTGGCAAATGCTGACATCCTTGACTGTGAGCATAATTGCGATTTTGGAGGGCGATGAACACTTTGTTGAGAACAAAGTATAAAAGGAATGAACCAGATAAGAGAATGACAATGCGGGTAGCCGAGAGATCGATATCGAAGGCATCCATGGTTGAGAGGAAAGGAACAACAGACCAAAATGGCTGAGCAGAATCCAGAAGACATGGTCGAAAGAAGAAGTCGCATTGTTCGTCACGTGCTTTGAGATAGAAGCGAACGTCATGGTGGTATGCGACTATGGGAACAACAAATCAGCTGGTGAACTCAAAATTATGGAGATCTACATGATTAGCGATCTCCATGCAGTAGATCGGGAACGTCCGAACATGAAACTAAACAAGGGCATCGTTACACCGTATCTGTGAATATGCGAGTCGTGATCGAACTTTACTTTTTTCGATTGAGGCTCAACATATGAGCTGCGGATTTTAGTCGGCAATACAAGGTGACGCAATCCAGGGAAGATGGCTCATGCAAACACTAAGCCATCTAGACCTCGTGAATTTTCAGAAGAATCAAGGCTGTAAGAGAGAAGTTCGTTGAGAGCCTCTGAACCGTCCTAAATCAGGGTTCTTGGTGAGCCCTTTGCAAAGTGGTCACCGTCCCTCTGTACATGTATAGCAGATCATGGTGGCATGATGTCCACTAAGAAACCCTGATCCTTCATGAGATGTGACACCGCTATATTCGTTCTAAACATTCAACTCGAATTATTGAAGAGCAACATTCCTATCAGTCATGGCTACAGGAAGCTAGCTATCGTCCAAGAACACTCCTGTCTCCCAAAATGACAAACTTTCCCCATTTCCATAGTCTTGGATTGAGCAAGATTGCTAGCACAAACCAAACATAAACTTCAGCTGTGGTCACGAATGCCAGACCGTGTATCGGCTTCAAGATATTATCCAGGATCTTGATCCATGCTACCATCGCTCTCTTGGATGGTTGCGTTGCAGGATTCAGAGTGTAGGCTATGAGCAATCGAGTATACATGCCAATATGACTCGATCCTACACTTCCGATACCATGGATCCAGGTGCTGTTGATAGCGCAGATTGTGGGAGTTCCTGGAGGGAAGACTTGCAGATACCAATGCGGCGGTGAATGGCCGTTCGAGAATTTGTCGAGGAACTCCAACGAGGGTCTGGTGTACCCAGTCGCATAGACACAGACGTCGCAGTTTGTGTCGAATGACTGTCCATGACTATCGTTTCGAGGCTTGATTTCGGCAGTAGTTTTAGACAGCTGCTCACAGTAACCTTTTGTCCATGTTACATCTCCAGCACGCTTTATGATCTATGTCAGCACCAATGGCTAGAGTTCTGCATCAATGATCCCACTCACAAGAAGATCGAACAGCCGACTGTTGACTATCGGTGTTTGCGAGTAGACATTTTTGTATGGCCCTTCAGTTGGAGCCAGAGCATTCAGATCGCGATAACACCATACTCTCAGAAAGTATTCAATCACTCTGTCAAAAAGTCCGAACAGGTCGTAGAATACCAAAGCCATGACGACATTAAGCATTCGCCAACGTGGAACAACCCATTTGTCAGACTGATCTGGTCAGCTTTCATTATACAATGCTTGCATGTGCTCTTGATGACATACCCGCGAAACCACATGCACAGTGGCGGCTTTTTCGTTGTATGCATGCTCCAGTGCCTCGACGGCACTCGCACCTCCTCCCAGAATCACGACGTTTTTTCCCTCAAGAGATGTATCATCCATCTCCGAAGAATGAATTACTTCACCATCGAAGCCGTTCTGCCCAGGGATCACAGGTCTCGATATCTGAGCACAAGTCCCCACAGCGACGACCACGCTATCGAAATGTCCATAGGATTCGTCATTGATGATGTACTTGCCCTCGCAGTGATGTATGGTTTGCACTGGACAACAAAATTTCGTCCTTTCTTGCAACTGGTATTGCTGCCACAAACGCCTGGTTTGCGTAACAATCTCTTCTTGTGCTGGATACAAGCAGCTCCATTCGACCTTTGGGTGGAATCGATAAAAGTCCGAAGGCACTTGCAAGCTGGAATGTCGGTTTTGTCGTGTCCAGATTCCGCCTACGTTGGTCTCATCTCCGGCTTCAAAGATTGTACACTCGAGACCACAGTCAAGAATCTCGCATGCTGCTGATACACCGGTAATACCTGCACCTATTATGGCTATCCGAGGTGAGGTCTTTGCAGGGCTAGCTGCATCTGAGTGCTGTTTATGAGGAAAATGTGAAATTGACATGACAAACGAGGATCGAGACACAGAAATGGTGGAATACTGATGGTAGAACAAGGAAGAAATTGTAAGAAGTGAATGGAAGAGCGCAAATGCCGTTGCAAATTCAACAGGACAACACGAGGTGTTCAAGGATCATACTATGGTGCGGTAATAAGACTTCATACCCAGCTGTACTGCACTTGAGTCAGAAGGAGAAGTCCCTATAGATCATCGACCCGCAAACAGCAAAAGCATTTCACATGTCGGTGTGTTGTTGGAACTGAAGCTCTGTGGAGCAATCTGGGATTGGCAACAGATTCGGAGCGATGATCGGAATAAGGTATACGAGTCATCACATCGTGTTCATCACGTTGAGAGGAACAAGTCGAAAGACGTTGAACATGGCCTCCAAACATGCTTTTGTGGTCTTACCTGCCATGCAGATATCTCGTGAAGCACGACGAAGAAGTCGAGAAAGGATGAGTTGCAAGATGCTGTCGTTGAGGACGGAAAAACATCGGCGGCTGATCCTCTTTCGTTAAGGCGTTTCTCCCAGACACACGTGCACGCGGCACAGCACATACCATCTCACAATCCATTATCCTATCTTGGGAAAGGCATCTGCTTTGAACCGTCATATCAAGATGTGATCGACTTCAACGTTGCATGTGAATTGTTTACCAAGATCGTTCACATGTTTGAATGCTTCGCATGAGCTCCACTTCCATGAAGAATTCCTCTCATCGTGTCGCTTGATCGTCAATCTTGCGGAAGTACGTCATCCTAAAGCAGAGTTTACTGCCCGCCTACCTACCTGTCACCGAACTGATCCAGAGTACACAATTGAAACTCGAACGCTGTTGTGATCTGTACATCGCACCATGTCGTCCATAGTAAAAGTAGTCGGCGTAGCGGAAGGCATCATATCGCTCTTTTTCTACACGATTCTAGCATACATCAAAAAAGAACATGAACCTCAAAATCTGGAACAACCAAAACTCAACCCCGGTTTGAAACACGAATATCTTTCTCTTCCCAATGGCAACCGACTCCACTACATTCTTCCGTCTCACCAACCAACGTCAGAGTCAATCTCGAACCTCGTAATCTTCATCCACGGGTTTCCGGATTCCTGCCATCTATGGTCTCATCTCCTCCTCACTCCTCTTCAAAAGCGGGCACGTCTCGTCTCTCTTGACCTCCCTGGTTTTGGCGATAGCGATGGACTCTCTTCATATGGACCGGATGATATGCTCACTACTGTATACTTGGCCATCGAAGAGTTGAAGAAAGTGTACGGTTCAAAGCATTGCATCGTCGTTGGCCATGACTGGGGTGGCATAATCGCTTCCAGACTTGCTGCTGAGACGGTAGGAGTGATTGATCACCTTGTTCTTGTCAACTCGACGTTTGTACGTCTTTTCTGGATTCCTATTGTATAACATTTTCACTGACAGCCACGAATCAGCCGACTCACTTTGCCGCAATGATACAACAGCGGATAAACAAAACTGGTCAGCTTATTTTTGCCGGTCCAGGAAACACGTCGTATAGGTCATGGCTCACGTCTATCAAAGCTGAGATAGGCTGTGTCACAGCACAGTTGCTCAAGTCGCATTATGTACGAAGCTGATGTGCATAACTTCGAGGCCTTCAAAGACTGATGGGATGACAGATCTTCATGTTCCAACTCTCTTTCTTCACGACATTGCGTTTTCCTTCAGTCATGCGACATTTGCTCTCAAACTGTCACAGAATGGCCAAATCAGAATACGAAAACGACGTCGCTCAACGGGACGCAGTGACCGGGTTCATCGACCACTACGACCCGACATCAATGACCCGCTGGAATGATCGAGTGCGCCTCTATCGAGAAGGTCTCCTGTCTGAACCCTGGAATCGCACAAATTCGACAACGCAAAGCAGCAATATTGATGTGAACACAATCAAATGTCCGACCACCGTGGTATTTGGCCTAGCAGACCAAGCTTTGGATAGCAGGTTTGCTGCAGACGACATTCAATCCTTCATTCAGCCGGTATCTAGTCATTATAAGGGGGTCGTATGGCTTTTGAAAGATGTTGGTCATTGGTCACCCCTGAACTCCGACTGCTCGCATCTTATTGAAAACATCGTAACGGAGCAGCTTCAGGCATAGGTATCTGGTAGTCTAATGTCTTCCGAGTTACAATAGCTAGTCGATGGAGGAAGAATGACAATCAGAACATCTGGATAGTGCCCAAGTATTCGACTATGAAAATGGAGCAAGCAATGCAAGTGAGGGATCCGAAGCAAGGTCCAAGTATTGCCCGTTATCATCTGAGAACTGCTCCCAGTACTTCCAAAACTCCGGATCGTCGATGAGCGTCTCTGCACTCGGTCCAACTTCCAGATTCGATTGATTCGTTGCTGCAGGAACGTCTGTTATCACGCTCGCTGGGGTAGGAGAAAGTTTGGTATGACCGGACGCTGTGGAATTCGAACTACGCCTGGCGTCAAGATGCTGCAAGAATTGCGGCATGGGCGAATTGTATCCATCTCGAGCGATAGAATTTGACCAAGCCTTGATTGTGAGATTGCACAAGGCGACATACATGACATTTTTACGATCATCGGCAAATCGTGGTTGTGCTTTGTATGATGCTTCGATGTTAGGCCAAGCTCTTGCGACTGTTTCGAGTGGAAGACTTTCAGAAGCTTTTCTGTAGGCAAGCTCACTCAGTACAAACAACAATGCATCGACAGGGAAAAACACTTTGGCTTGCCAGAGGTATCTTTCCATCGACTTGTCGTCAGTAGACGCATTCGAAGTCTCGATAAGTTGGAAGCAGAGTTCGAGAGTCCTGTCTCGTTCTTGTAATGAAAGACCAACGCCTTTGTTAGCATGAAGGTGTTTTCGCCGGATACTGAGCTTGATGCGAGCAAGTCCAAGGCGCCCAAGCAACAAGGTCACGTAATGAAGAGGTATGGATGGATCACAGTACTGCAAGATTCGTTCATGGAGTCGGAGCTCTACAGCGTCGACCTCAGCGTCGAGTTGAGCGAGAGTTTTATCCGGCAGTTCAGAGCCGCCGAGCGCCATAGTCATCTGTCCAACCTCGAATCTGACACTGCAAAGCATCATATCTGTCGGACCCTTATGCTCTTTCGGGGGGTCTTTCATGTTGTGATGGAGATCGCTGTCATTGATATTCAATGGCCGGCTCGTGTCCCAAGAAAGTCCCTGGCCAATATGTGACGCAACTCCACATTGCTTTGCGGCATGGCTCTCAAGATGTAGCACTTCCCACCACAATCTTCGACGCATTTCCGCTTGGAAAATAGTGAGGCCTCGGAGGGCTTTTTCACGGTGTAAACCAAGTCGTTGGGCGCTTCTAAGAGCAAGTCCGGTGAGCATCCACAGGGTTTGTGGGTCAGATCGGCCTCGGACGAGAAGCTTTTTACACGGAAAGTCAGAGAACAAGACTACGCTATTACTTCGACTTCGTGTACGTACCAAGAACAAGACATAGGCTTGGATAGTGGAGAAGCTGAAAGACTTCAGGAAACTTGCGTTGATTAAAGCCTGTTGTGCCAGACCTTTGAACCTTTCGATCAGTAGAGACAGCGAGTCTCCCATCATCTTTTGGCATTCTTCCGCTTGGCTTTCAGGGATTGAGCCTAACGCACATGCATAGATGCAGAAAAGAAGAGCCTTCTTGTTCGAAGGTAATGCAGATGAGTTCGTGACAGCATCCATGATTAAGTTTTGTGTTGTTGGGACATGTAGAATCTTGACGGCACCATTGACGTTTTCGAGGTACGTCTGCCACAGCCAGAATATGCGGACAGGATTTGGGTGGCTATTTGATAGATCAAACGTACCAGCACTGCCAAAGATGAGACTCTCAACCGGCAATGTGCTTGGCTTAGCGTTAGCAGACACAGTCTCATTGACATCGGTTCCTGTGGATTCCTCGTCGACTGAGTCTGTGCTGGGCAGCTGATCCGTCAAGCACGTTCAGTTCTACATTAATGAATAGACGAGCGAGATTGCTTACTTACTTCATGGTTCAGGCCATCCCACAGGTGACTGAATCTGTCGTTAAAATTGTTCATCATGCTGCAGATCATGTAAACTCACTTGTCAACGAACCGAGAATGTCCTTGATCATTGATTAGATTCCCAGCCCCAGAGCCCTGGAGGGTCTCATTACGCTGTGCGTGGCCTTCATCATGGGAGGACACGCTGCCACGCTGAACAACTCGCAACAAAGGGTTGCGATTCTTCGAAAGCCTGACACCCCTTCGTGGTGGCCGTGGTTGAGAGACGCATTCCGCACTCGAAGCACGACATCTGGAACAAGGCCGAGCACCATCGCATTTGACCTTGCGGTTTGCGCATGCGATACAGCTATGACCACGAGTGATTTTCGGAGATGCGGAGATCCCAGCTGCGGTTGCGTTTGTGGCAGCTGTGGATGGCGTTTCGCCATGAGAAGTATGTAAAGTGGACATCGCGGCAAATCTGATGATGACTTGACATTAAACAAGAAGACAAGAGATGCTAGATTGTGCGAAAAATGGCTGGTCAGCAGGTAGGAAGCTAGCTCATAGCTCGGGAACAAGATGCTTACTGTCGGTCCCGAGGCGGATAAAGGTAAGCGACTGTAGGCGACGGATCCTAGATGGTAGAATATTCATGTCGAACGAGCCACCCTGTAGCAATCTCCAATGTCTGATATGTTCTTTATTTTTCCTTCTTTCTACGCGACTTTGTCATTGCATTGACATTTTCGTATGTGCCAGTGTTATAAGCAATGGTATGTATTATCAAAGCTGCTTAGTCTTCTCAAGGTACAAAAATGGAAGATGTCATTGCAATGGGTCGTTCCTTGATTTAATGATAGACTAGAGGAAAACATATGTTTTGTGAACAAAACCGCAAACGATTGATCAATAATTAAACTCGAGCTTTGATTCTATTGTGCTTCAGAGAACAATGTACGACCAAAATAGCTGAATGCAGAATATTCTATAACGCCCCAACGCTACGGTCAGTAAGAAGCGGGATTATAATAAAGCGAAGCTTGTATACATCCGAAAGGGATGGAGCTTCCAAGCTGAATGCTGGTATAACCATTGGTATAACAAGTGAAAGTGTACTGCGAAACACTGTTCGCCTTGCAATACATCAACTTGTTGCTGCCGTTGAGACCGCAGCTCAGATAGCTATTAGACCCGCCGACGGAGTTGAAAGAGATTGGGTTATAAGAAGCATAGTTGAAGGAGGGCTGGGGAACGTTGGCGGCAAGTCCTTTGGTTCCCGTGTACTCAAGGAGGGCGCCGTTGGTAGAGTCAATCTGGAATCTGGTTTGCTTGGTGACGTCGGAGGTCACATACATGTAGCCGTTCTGGCCCGAGATGACAGCGATCAAGCCACCATTGTTGGGGAGAGCAATGACGAAAGGAGTGCTAAGGGTGGAAGAGGCGGAGCTAGTAGTACTGGACGACGTCGAAGTAGCCGAACGGGTGCTGGTAGCCAGAGTAGTGGCGGACAAAGTGGTGGACGATGATGTAGCGAGGCTTCTAACATGAGACGTAGTAGAAGGGACAGTGCTGCCGGAACAAATCGCAACGGAGCTGCTAGTGAATGACAAGGAAGAGGTGGAGATCAGGCTGACACTGCTTGAAGAGGAGCTCGAGGTGATATGGCTCGACGATGAAGTCGAGGTTGAAGTCGAGGATGAAGTAGTGTATGAGCTTGGAGAAGAAGTAGTAGTCGAGGTCGAAGAGGTCGAAGCAATACTGCTGGCAGACGATGTAACAATCACCTGACTTAGAGACAGAGCAGAAGGAATGGCCTTGACAGAGCGAACGCCGGAGACAACATTGGCACCAGACGAAGTAGCTGCACCGAGGGCGGTCTTGAGCCAGCAGGTACCAGAGCCCACGCCATTTTTACCACCGATGTAGGTGAATGCACTGCACGAAGAATCGTTGTCGCAAGCAGTCATACAATCAGCGTACGAGGCAGAAGCCTGAGCATTGGCGTAAGCACCTTGGGTGGAGTCGGAGGAGTAGTTGATGGTGTAAACATTGTCGGCAGTATCAGTTGCTGTGCTTGCAACTGCGCTCGTTGTGGCAGCAGCAGCGAGCTTGTTCTGGATGGCAAGGGCGTATGACGAGTTTGTGTAACCGTTGGATCCAGCGATCAGAACTTGGAAATCCTCACGGTATTGACCGTAGTTGTTGGCATTAGCGACACCAACTATCCCACCCCAGAATACACACTTGATCTGAATAGTGCTCGGAGGGTTCAGACAAGCTGCAGCAGGCTGGAGTATAGGGTCTCGCTCGGAATAAATGTTGACGCTGTTGCAACCCGAGATGGCAGAGCATTTGGAAAGACAAGTAGCGACGTCGTAGCTTGACATGAGAGTGAAACCCATATAGTTACTGTATCTGCCGAGTTGGAAGCGTTCAAGTTCTGAAACATTTGAGTGAAACCTTGAAGAGTTTGAGCTGCTACAGCTTGAGCGCTATAGTAGGCATCGGCAGCGAATGCCGCGGGAGTATCGGGTACAGAAACGTGGGCGATACCCAATGGCTGGTGCAGGCAGGCGCCATCATCGCGCTTGGTCAGACCCGTTGCAGTATCAGCAGCTGCAGAAGCAGCAGACGAGATGGCGGCTGGGGCATCGGCAGCCGAGTCAAAGATCTTGGTGGCGGACGGGTCCGAAGTAGCAGTGGCAGCCAAAGCTAGAGTGGTCGCAGTGCCAGTCGGGGCTCCTTCCTCGGTGACGTAGACGATGGGCAACACAAAAACCGAAGTAGGGACGGGAATGGCAATTGCGGCAACATCAACTATAGTCGTGTTTTGGGCGTTGGCGATAGCTGCAAGAGCAGCAACGGCTGGAATTGAAGTGCGCATACTGATCAGACAATCAAAGATGGATTTAGATAACTTGGCGAGGGCGTGAAGCTCCAAGGAGTAATAATAAAAGAATGAGTGTGATTGATTCTGTATGAAGGACGGGTTCCAAAGTAATGGAAGGGTTGAATGAAAGTGAAAAGCTGAGTTGGATGCCGGGTGATCAGAAAAATGTGATGAAAAACAAGCCTACTTATACTTGCTCATTGAAGTTATCTGGTATGCGTGATCCGGTCTAGAGCACGGAGATAATTACTGGCAGCGACAACTACACATTCCAGGCCGTCATGTCAAACCGACATCATTAAACAGACCAGGGCCTGGAACAGAACGTGCAGGATCATACTACGAACCATCTCAGCATCTCAGAGTAGCACGGATCGCTCAAGAACTTGGACTAACCTTTGCCAACAAGGCGAAGCTTGAATGCAAGACCGCTTTGGTGTATCCGGTGCATGTAGTGGGTGAGGCCCAGAATCCATGATGGGGCTCTTCGAAGACGTCCGCGTAGTAGTCTCGTTTCTTGGTGTAAGTCGAGGTAACGGAACTGCATCAGTTGACAGGCCCATCAACTATATTATTCTTTGCAGTTCGGCTTGGATGGATATTCAATTGGGCAATTCATGGGTATCTGGATAGTAGTCCATAGAGATAGATTGAGGGTCCAGGCCGAACTCTGATACTTAGGCTCCGAACGGACATGTCTATCTATCAACAGTTGTATGTGTCGCGTTGACTGAGGTAGTGCCAATTATTCTCATCACGAAAGATTTTCAATAATCCAATCGTCGTCGACAAGTCCATGAGGAGGACTTCGTTAGATGTCCGCAAAGCAGTATGTACCGGGTCGAGACACTGCGCATGGCGTTTGATAATGCCAAGTCGTTGTACGATCCTCTGCTCTCCGGGACGATGTCAATTGTCGACTCTCCCTTTTCTATCTGTCAACGGCATTGTCTCTTTTTCTATGCAAGAAGCACTCAGGAGCTATCTAGCATTACCATGCGCGGCAGACAGGTATTGGCCGAGGAAGCAGCAAGAGATCGAGGATGAGATGGGTCATGGGGAAGCTGGAGACCGCGAAGAAGCTTTCAGCCCCATGCACATCACATCTTGGAGATCTTAGCCGAAGATGATCCGATGATTACTTCTCCTCTCACCTTCCTCGGCACTTCACTCTTCACACTCTCAAATAACAACAAGTCTGCGTGCCTCTGGATATGTACCATTGACCAACTATTGAGACTACTCCATGCCATGTTTGATGCCTGTGCAGCCACTTCGGTGCTAATCACATCTTCTGGAATGCGCGACATGGTGAATCTGAACCTCATTCCTCCTGCCGGACTTCGTGTAGCGAGCCGGAAGTCTAAGTACAGAGTCGGCTTTCGACATGTAAAGCTATCTGGAACTTTAACCGGCCCACGATGCTGGAGATCGAGCCGTTCCCATGGGATGTATTTGTTTTTTTGCACACCTCCGATCTTCTTGTGAGCCACTCACGTTAGCCGTGCCAGATCTCTACCATAATCACGCAAGAACAACCATTATTTCCATCAACCAAGGAAAACGTCTGAACCTTGCTCAACCTCCCGCCCTTGCTTGCACTCGTCACTGTCCAAGGTATGTTCCTGTCAATCGTCTAGACCTGGCTCGTCATTGCTGCATTTAAGATCACTTCCCCTTCCTAGAGCCTCAGGTAAGTTCAGCTTCTTTCTGTTCATCATCATGACAGTCGTTCGTGCGCTTTTTGTCGTGCTAGCCATCGCAGTTATATCGACTGCACAAGCCATACCGACCGCGAGCCAATGCCCCACTGCCAATGGACAAACAATCACTGACTCTAACGGAAACACCTACCGTGTCACCTGCTCTGCAGATAACAGTGTCGGATCTTATACGAACACTCGTGCTGCAAATTCGTACCTTGATTGTATGACTGCTTGTGACTCTGCTGCATCTACTGGTTGTCAAGGTTTCACCTATGTTGGTGGTGCCAATGGTGTAGGGTCAGGCACTTGCTGGCTCAAGACGAGCATGGGAAGCTATCCATCAGCCTCGAGCTCGTACGTTTCAGCAGTCAAAGTAGCAAACTCCAACTCCGCTTCTCAGGCCAGTAGTGTCTCCTCACCGTCAACGTTGGCCACTTCGGCATCTCCTGTGGCTTCTGCTGCCTCAACCAGCCTTTGCCCCTCATCGAACTTCACCACTTTCGCCGACACCGCAGGCAACAACTGGCAGATACTCTGTGGTTTTGACACAAACCCTGGAGCATTCAGTTCTACCTCTGCCAAGACTTTCCAGCTCTGCATAGAAACTTGCAGGACGACAGCAAATTGTGCTGCCGTGACATATGTCGGCACTACTTGCTATCTCAAGCCTTCATTTGGTCGTCTGAGTTCGTCGTCATCAGCAAGCAGCGCATTCTTGATAAATACGCAAAAGTATCCAGTGCCGGCTACCGGCAACGGTCAATCTAGTCACGGTTGCGGAGCTGCTCTGCCACCTGGTATGCAGTTGGGAGCTGCTTCCACGACATTCCAGATCACGTCAAAGGGACAAGTTCGATCCTTCAATGTTCATGTGCCTACCTCTTACAAGAACAACAAGGCTGTACCACTCATCGTGGCTTATCACGGTCGTGGAAACAATCAGTTGTCTATCGAAAGTGACTCGAACCTGTCAAGCGAGACTTGGAACCCATTCGCCATTGCTGTTTATCCTCTTGGTGCTCCCGTAAGTCTCCAGGGATAGATTTAGGGCTACTGATTCAAGCTGATACCCATTCCAGGAAGCATCGACAGGTTACCCACAATGGCAAGGTGATCCGGCGACAGTAGGAGAAACTCCTTACTATGACGATTTGACATTCACCAGTGATCTTCTCGACTATATGTCCAACAACTACTGCATTGATACAAGCCGCATCCTGGCAGCTGGTTTCTCCAATGGCGGAGGGTTTGTCGGAACACTTGCCTGCAACTCGACACTTTCGACCCGATTTAGCACTTTCGCAGCAAACTCTGGAGCCGAATATACCAATGTGACAGGCTCCTGCTACCCCTCCACCGTTATCACCAACACGATTACTCAACCTGTTTGCTCGCCTGGAAGGTCTAACGTCCCCATGCTCGAATTTCATGGCGATGCAGATGGCACAATTCCCTACACCGGCGGTGCCCGAAGAGGCTACTGTTTACCAACTGTACCTCATTGGATCACTGATTGGGCTTACCGAGATGGACTTTCAACTACCAACACCACGACGTCTTTGGCAAGCGGCAATGTCACGAAATACGAGTTTGGAACACAAGGCTTGGTTACTCATTATAAGATCGCGGGATGGGGTCATTCGTGGGTGAGTATCAATGCCGGAGCGCCGATCGATGCTACGCCCATTGTCATGAACTTTTTCTATCGCCATTCAGGGTAGTCATCCTTGACTAGATTAAATTGGTTACATTTGATATTGGGTAGCTTTGGCTCCTATGACCGCAGGATCCACGATAACTTGGTCGTTGACTCCTGCGTCCGCAAGTTTGCCGCTGTCGTTGGATACATCATCTACCTTCTAGATAGCTCCGTAAACTATTCCAAATTGAATCCCTGGTAAGACTCTAGAGCACAATCCTCCAAGATCTTGTAGTAACGAGGTACACCCCCTAGATAGATCAATGGCTCTCTCCTCTTGCCTGGAATATTGTCACCAAAATACCACTATCAAGATTGTCAGAGACTTGCTTCAGAGACGGATTTAACAACAGTTTCGACTTACCGATCGAGCTGTTGGGAGTAGCGACATGTTCGCTATGGCTGTGACGCCTTCAGCCCATGCTTCGGCCGCTTCCTCCGAAGCCTCGATACTTCGAAGATTGTTCTTCTTGACATGTTCAAGAGCGCCAACGATCCAATCACCCTGAAGCTCTGCACAACTGGGTCCATTACAAAACGCTGTAGGAGCTTGTGGACCATAGGCGAAGAACCTGAACCATATTAGCAACTTGGGATAACCACCAAGAAATTCCGATTTTACTGACATGTTTGGGAAATTGGGAACAGAAAGGCCTAGATTAGTCTTGATGCCATCTTGCCAAAATTCTCGTAGCTTGGTGCCTTCTCTGCCTTCGACATTCATGTCGAGGATACCACCAGTGATGGAATCATAGCCGGTGGCACACACGACGAGATCGAACTCCCATTCTTTCTCGCTGGTTCTGATACCTTTTGGTGTGACTTCAATGACGGGAGTCTCGTTGACATCGACAAGATGGGTATTAGGCTCGTTGAACAGTTCGTAGAAGCCATTTTCGAGCGAAACGCGCTTGCAGCCGTATGCATGGGGCTTGATCATGGGTGCGAATTTCTCTTGCAAACGAGGGTCGTTGAGACGGGCCCGGACCTTATTACGCCTGCGTTTCAAAAATCAGTGACAAGACTTCCATCCATCGTTTTCTTCTTATGTCTACCAGAAGTTGTATGCTTCGGTGTTGGCTTCGTCGGAGAACAGCAAGTCGCCGTAAATGGCAAGCCAGAAATGGAAGTCTCCATGAGCCCAGAGAGACTCATACACAGCTTCTCTTTGCTCGGGAGTGTGGTCGAATGTCTTTTCTGCCGCAAAATTGTAGTCGAAACCTCCAAAGGATGACTTGCGAGCAGCAAACAGTTCGGGATACTGCGTTTTCGGCATGAACTGAATTTCTCCCTCGTAGTCCTGTTGCTTCATTGGCAAAGCAAGATTGGGTGTACGTTGGAAGAGGACAAATTCAGATGCAACTAACACATACTCGTCAGATGGTTGATGATTCTGTGGTACACTTGACTAAACATACCTGGGGCCAGGGCTTGAGTCAGCTGCACACCCGTAGCTCCTGTTCCAATCACAGCAATTCTCTTGCCTTTGACATCCATGTCCCCAGCAGGCCAGAAACTAGGATGGATCCAGATTCCCTTGAAGCTGTCCAGGCCTTTCCAGTCTGGGATATACCTTCTAGCCGCAAAACCTGTGTTAGGTAGGAAGAAAGTTGTCCGATAAGTGTCACCACCTCTAGTTGTCACAACCCATTTCGAGCTCTCTTCATCCCATCTGGCAGAGTTGACGTAACCATTGAAAACACAGTCGTCGCGGATGTTCCATTCACCGGCAACAAATTGGAAGTATGCCCGTATCTCTGCGGAATCGTTGAACCGTTGTTTCCAGTTCCACTTCTTCCAAAGATTTGGATCGGAGTATTCGTAATGTGGGATGGGATTATCAGCTCGGGCACCGGGGTAGCGGTTCCAATACCTGTTTGAGTTGGAGATAAGACAATGGGCTATAACAACACCACATCATAATACGAGGCATGCATAACTCACCATACACCACCAAAGTCGGCACCACTCTCGAACAACTTGACTTTGTAGCCTAAATCGCGGAGTTTCTTCAACTGGTACACGCCGCCGAAACCTGCACCTACAACCAAGGCATCGAGTTTGATGGACTGTGGGCTATCGGCTCTTTCCATTGTATCAGGTGATATAGTATGCTTGAATTGCCTTTCTCTCGGGGTTAGAAAGATGATTTCTAGATCTGATCGTGTTCTGATGGTCGGCAATATCTTAGGGCGCAAGCTTGCTTCCTTATATGATCTTTTCGAAGCGCCCACGCCTGAGTCTTTTGAATGTCGATCTGTCAGATGTGTAAGTCAATCGGGATCATCATGCTGCAATTCCCAGGTGGTTGATTAAGTGGCTTGTTGTATACCACAGGGGTGTCAGAATCAATCCTGTGTATGCATGTGTTGATCAGACCTAATATGACTGCGTCCGCTGAGAGCACTGCATGATTGGTTCCAGTATAGGGCTCCTCACAGACACTTCTTGAGCGGTATCTGCCTCTGTACGCACATAAGTCATCTTGATGGTTTTTAATCTGGTGAGAGAGTTCATCATAACTTGTGACACTTTTTAGTTATACTCGAACCAACGTTCTCCACATCTACAGAAGGAACTGCAAGCGGAAGAAGCCAAGAGTTGATGTAATGTTGCTTGCTCTAGATTAATCAGATATTACATCTGTTCATTGTTCCCGCATGAATAGATTGTCAGCTTCGTAGAATCTCACACCGTTATTGACAAGCAGATATTTAGCCTGATACCTATCGAAGTGAGAGCTAAACACAAGCACTCAATGTATGATCTTGAATTGCTTTGCATACCAGCCCACGCCGGCGCAAGCAGCCGTAACACCGGTGCAGATGATCAGAGATCCGTAACCACTTCCGAATGCGAACGGTGCTCTTGACTCCCAGTGGTCAGCAGAGACAAGTGCTTCACTCAGTGGTCCGGAGATAACAGATCCAATGCCTTTGCCAGCACTGAACAACGCAATGATAAATCCAGTCTCGGTACCGGGATATCCGTTGTCTCTTAACGTCTTTGCGCAACCAGCCCAGGTAGTAGCCCAACCTGCTGCTGTGATACCATACAGAATGGCGAAAAGGTATAGCATAGGTTGATAGGTCGCAAAAGTCCAAAAGACGAATACAGCAACCACGCTACCGACAGAACAGATCAAGATGGCTGTCGTTACATGGTATCGATCACAAAGGTAACCCACGAACATGGCACCGAAAATCTGTGCTGCGTTGACCAGAGCAATCGCCAGCGTGCCTTTGACAGCCGAGAATCCTACTGCTTGAGCAAAAGATGAGAGATAAATGCTCGGTAAGAAGTACCCAAGCCCCTGTATGACATTGCCTGTCTGCAAGATCCAGAAAGTGCGAGATTTGAAGTAGCCTATCTCAAGTCGCTGAGGACCACTGTTAGTGTGGTGTCGTACCGGTAATCTCGGTTTCATGAAGAATAGAGCTGGTGTCGTAAGTACTACAAACACCACAACCCAGACTCGAAGTGCGGTACGGAAACCATAGTTTCGAAGGACCCAATCCATGGTGAAAGGGATGACGACTCCAGCTGCTCCGCCTCCGGCACAGATGACCCCAAAGGCAATGCCTCTTCTTTGAATGAACCACTCATCCAGATATAAGAGGACTGGATAGTAGTGAATAGCACCTCCGATGGCGTATACTACTCCTTGAGTTGCGATCAATTGTCCTACAGATTGTGCGAATGAGGCTCCGATCAAAGCTGCGATAACAATAAAGTACCCAATGATGACGCTGGGACGGCGATAGGTAGGATTCTTCTTGAGGATAGCATAGTAGAACGGCGCGGCAAAGTACATGATTCCCTGTGACTGTAATGAGTTCATGTTCTGATATTGGTTGTGGGAGTAGTTCTCACCGTCGCAGATGTGCCGATAGCGGCGATGCTGGAGCTGTCCTTCTGGAAAGGCTCATATTTCGAGTAGTAAGCTTCGAATACACCGAATGAAAATGGAAATCCTGTACAATGTCAGCTTGTACCCTCGTGATCGTGTTGCAGTAAGTCTTCACCCCATGTTATGGCTTCAAAGACGAATGTTGAGGCAAGAAACAACCAGGCATCTTTCCCGCCATCGGCTCTCGGAAGTGAGAACAATTCTCTATCCGTGTTGATGGTGCCGGACACGCTCGAAAGCTCGATGTCTGCCGATCTCGCTGGCGTCCTCATTGCAGTTGATCGTTGTTTGGTGAAACATACTGGAAGATGTCTGCCTTTTTATGTAGGTATAAGTTCAGTCAGTCATGATGACTCGAAAGAGTGACTTTTTCCAACGGCCCGGAGCGCCCTTCCGGAGAAATCGCGGAGGTGAAGCTGAGGGGTATTGAACCTTGTTTTGCGACTTCACGACAGAGAACCGAGAACCATCTGCACACAACACTCAGTCGCTTTGCTCCATACAGATCAATCGTGGAGGACATTTTGCTATCAGGTATTTGAAATCTCTTCGAGATTCTCCCGCTGCTGGTGGTCATAGATACCGTGCGACATGGACGTCTATACCTTGATCTTGTTAACGGCTCGAGATTCACCAATCTCAGTGACACGGTATCGGTTGGGGGCTGAGCCAAGATGCAAGGCCAAATCCTCGATAATAAACTTGAACAAGGCTCCCGGTGTCTGCTGTAAAGTTGCACTGAGCTTGAGGTCCAAAGCTTCGACGCATGGTGAGCTCGTTCACGAATCTCACGCACTTCTCATCGACAAAAAGACAGCCCATCCTCAAACCAGAATTCAGGTCTTCGTCTTTCTCTTTCTGTGGTGATTTCCAACGTCGAAGAAATTCTCTACTTTTGACACAAAGATTTCTTCTTCTTCCAGGCTTCGTTCATTGAACTTTTCTTGCCACAAACATCTCTCAAACCAAGCAGGAAAAAAGCCAGAATACTCCCAATCTAGGATTGCTGGTATCTTATAAGTATCAGGACCCACCAAAATGTTGTGTCCGGACAAATCGTTATGGCAAAAGACAAAGTCCTCGCCTTTCTTGGACTCGATCCGGGGCCAGCTGATTCGCGAATCCTCATATAGGACGATATTGGGAGGATAAATTGGGAGAGTTTTGTCGACACTTCCGATGATCGAGCTTTTCAAGTCTCGAAGCTGTGGTAAGATGTCAGGATACATCTGCCTGTTGACTTCTCTCAGAGCAGCGGCCCTCGTTCCCGAATCTTCAATGACCTCCAACATAGTTCCTCGCATGAACTCTGTGACCAGCGCCCAGGAGCCATCTTCCTTGCGGAAACTCAACACTTTGGGGACAGGAAGAGTTGTTTTTTCACGGATGCAGGAGAGTCCCGCAAATTCGTTCTTGATGCGCTCCTCGGGGAGTAGAATGTTGTTCGAGTCGAATAAAAGTCATCTGGTCGCAATTGTCGCTTCGAGACTTGGTCCTCATTCAATGCGAACTCGCGCTGTTCCGATCTCCAGACTTGCACTGTCTACAGGTATCAAAGTATCGGGTGCGCGAGTGAAACTGGGTTTGTTCTCGTGGTAGAGTAACGCGAAGCTTGTAGAAGCTTGCTCTGGAAAGCTGGGAGCTCCAACCTTGTGAAGATCACATAATTTCCCTGGCCTTTTGAATCACACTGTGGCCAGCCAACAATCCGGAACACATGGCAAATTCGCTGAACGTTCTGGCCGGATACATGAGGCGGACCTCTAGGATCTGCATGTTAGGCGAAAGAACGTTGGTCTGCATATGTCAGGCGATGGCTGCATACAACCATGACACCCGAACCACACCAAGCACAATTACTACAGACTGATAAGAAGATAGGTGGGACTCTACTCAAAACCGTAGCGACAGCTAGCCCTCCGAGGTGACTAGTGTGATGTGTCCAACAAATTCGCCTGAGGCCAGAAGAGGATGAAAACCATGCAATTTGGGTACGCCGCTGCGACTCGAGGAGGAACATCTACAATCGAACAGCTGATATAGAGCACATCGTTTCGAGACTCCCGACCGAAAAGCCATGCTGACATGTAGTCATATGTATAGCCGAGAGTGGTCCTGTTCTGTTGTGAGCAACATCCACCAAGACCAGAAGTCCAGCTCAAAGGCTCCCGGTTTCTTGTGAGGATGTTTCCCACATTCTGGGCACCTGGTCGCGGTCATGAGGCAAGCTGTGACTTTGCAATGGAAGCACCAAGCGCCTCTTGATGGCATTGTAGCTGCTTGGATTGGATTTGTTCGTTGATGTATGGGTGATTGTTGTTTAATGGTAGTCGAAGAGTAAGGAGAGACAGCGACTGTTACACCTTTAAATCCTTCTTTCTTTCTGTTGAGGTTGCGCGCTTCATGCGTGTAAGCGCTATCTATTTAATGCACGCCAGATTTCCTAGGGACCTCATGTCTCAGCGTTCAACATCAAGATCAAGATGAGCTATCACTGCACAGAGAGACGGAGACCACTGTGGAGTGGTCCATCGAGGGCCCTAGTTTGGAAAATCATCTGAGGCTCTCAGCGGCCCACTCGCCAGTAGCCTCGGTTCTTCTGAAATACTCATAGATCAATTCAGTAGATTTGTGTTTGATATGTAGAGCCATAATCGGTTTGTAGGGCGTCAAAGTCCCGAGATGTCATGCAGCCACTACCGAGACGTCCGCCATCAGGGTGTCAAAGGGTTACCCCACCAAGTGATGCCCTCTTCCCCGCACATCGAATCGTTGACCATGTCCAGTAATTCCGCACCTAAGAGGTCTATAAGTCCATGCCTGCTCGACGTCCAGGTACCTGACCATACCATCATCGGACAGGTGAGTCGCTGTGTCGCATGACACTTTGTCCATCCTATGACCTGGCTGACCAAGGTGCAGTCGAACCCCCACCCAGATCGACACAATGGTCCACGGAACGAGCTCAGTATCTTTCTCCAAGAACAAACCGGTTCCACTCTGGCTCGATGGCAAAGAAGTACAGGCCTCCAACAAGCACGAAGTGACAGATCCCGGCACTGGGGAAGTGGTATGGGCATCCAACGCCGCCTCGGTCGCTGACGCAAAGAAGGCCATCGCTTCTGCCAGCAAAGCCTTCGAAACATGGTCGCAAACCAAACCCAACACTCGTCGCGATATCCTGCTCAAAGCTGCCGATATCCTCCTGCAGCGCAAGGATGAGCTGTTCGAGCTTGTAAACAAAGAGACGGGATCAGTCAGTTCGATGTTCGAGTTCGAATTTATGCTTGCTGTCGAGGCCTGCAAGACAAGTGCCGGTCTGATTAGTGCCATGCGCGGTTCCGTACCCACCGTCTCCACCGAGGGTAGGAGTGCCATGATTGTGCGCGATCCCTTTGGTGTTGTCCTCAGCATCGCACCGTGGAATGCGCCATACGCTCTCGGTTTCCGTGCCTGTGTCGGACCACTGGCCATGGGAAACACAGTCATCCTCAAAGGTGCAGAGGCCAGTCCAGGTGTTTACTGGGCCATCGCATCGGTTTTCCATGAGGCTGGTTTGCCTGCTGGATGTCTCAACACAATTGTTCATCGACCACAAGACGCCGCTGAAGTCACGACGGCCATGATTGCTGCTCCTGAGACAAAGAAGATTAACTTCACTGGAAGCACCACTACCGGAGCTATCATCGCCAGCACTGCAGGCAAATACCTCAAGCCAACCTTGATGGAACTCGGTGGAAAAGCACCAGCTATTGTATGTGAAGACGCAAACCTCGAAATCGCCGGTCTGCAATGTGCTCTCGGTGCCTTCCTACACTCCGGTCAGATATGTATGGCGACGGAGCGAATCTTGTGCCACGCTTCAATCATCGACAAATTCAGGCCGGCATTGCAAGGTGCTCTCGAACAAGTATTTGGACATCCTGGAGGTCTTGTCCTCGTCAACGAAGCTGCCGTAACCAAGAACAAGAAACTCATTGATGATGCCGTATCCAAGGGTGCCAAGGTGATCTTTGGCGATTCAGCACATGCCGCAGATGTCAAAGCTGCCATGCGTCCTATTGTCGTTGAGTCAATCAAGCCAGGAATGGACCTCTATCATACTGAATCATTTGGCCCAACAGTCTCGCTGTTCACTGTCGAATCAGATGAAGAAGCCATCAAGATTGCCAATGACACTAATTTCGGTCTTTCATCTGCAGTATTCACCGAAGATCTGCGAAGAGGCCTAAGGATCGCAAAGAAGATCCAGTCCGGAGCTGTCCACATCAATAGTATGAGCGTACATGACGAGAGTGCTTTACCCCATGGTGGACACAAGATGAGCGGTTCTGGACGCTTCAATGGTCTCGAGGGATTAGAAGAGTGGGTGCAGACCAAGACCATCACTTGGCAGGACTAACCATATCTATCCTTTTGCTTCTTCGATTCTGTGTACATATGAACCTATTCTCAGCAAACGCAACTGTAATCAAATCAATATGTGCATCTTCAGAGAACCAAGAACATTGTACGAGGGCCCATCGAGAGCCTGGCAGGATCATCCCAAGTAGGAGCTCTCAGGGGACACTCCATAGTCAGGAGCCCCTCTTTCTGCATTTCTGCAGATCCATAGGTCATTGATATTGTGTTTGAGTTTTTGAGATATCCTTGGTAATTTTCGACAATCTGCGTAGTGTCTGTTTTCAGGTTCAGTCTCTCACAATCTTGTTCACCGACCTTGAAGCGAAGATACCCTCCTGTATCTAGTGCTCAAGCTACGAGGTTTCCAATCCGGCCTGACGGACAGGATAATGGTATCATTGTTCTCCTACGGGCATTGGTTCTCCAAACCGGAAACCATTTCATTGGTCGTGCCCTAGCAAGTCTAGAATGATGTTTGCTCGAACAAGATAATATGCTTCTGGGAGTTCAAGCCACCATTGCCCTCGAAATTGATTCCTCAACCAGATGACAGATTCGCCGAAATTCTCGCTACCCTGACAATTTTGCGAAAAAACAGTTCACCGCTTTGAGAAAAATACGTGCTGCCAAGTGGCTCGAAGTATCCAACGAGATGGCGCGAACTCAAGCATCTTTTCTGACATGTAACAAGCTGACATGACAGTCCGACGATCCTGCTTGTTGAAAAGCTGATAAAGTTACGAGTATGCAAAGAAGGATTGAAGGTCCGTCGGTCGTTCTTTTTCCCCCAGACCAGTGACTAAGATATGAATTGGGTTTTCTCGAACGATTCATGGCAAAGTCTAAACAATCATCGCCAAAAGTCCAAACCCACGGACCGAGTTTAGCTCGTGGATGTGCTAGAATTACGATATCATGGCGCTTTGCAAGATACGGAGCCGGTGCTCTGATTTTCTTACGACCGTAGTCGCTATCTGGGTCCGATCAGATTGGCGAGAGAGTGGGCACGATGGTTGACTAGGAATACAATGGCGCGTGAATGAACACGAAGCAAGAGATATCACCGGCTTTAAAAAGGGCATCAGGATCTTTTATTTCCTAGTAAAGTTGAAAAATCGAGGGCTTGAGGTTGAAAGATGCAATTGTGGCTGATTCGAGACACGTGTAAGGAAGATTCCATGCAGAATGGACGAGGCGATTGCGTTGGTTATCCGCCAGCTGATCATTGGTGTAGAAGGATGTTGTACTTGTTCGTTGAGAAGTGCAATCTTGGGCAGGTACCATAAGCAAAGGCCTGCAATCGCCTTTGATTACCGCCCTCGGCATTTCCGTTGGACCCCAGACTATTGTTTTTCGAGATGCAGCCCTGCTCAGCCCAACGAAAGCGTGATAGTATCCGTGGCTAGCACGTTACGTATCACGTCAATCCCGCAAGATCCAAAATCATAAGGGACACATTTCTGGAGTCTTGGCGAGGGGTGTTGTTTCAGAAATTTTTATACTTCCATAAGCTCAAGATATGGTCTATCGAGCCGAAGAGAAAGCAATAGAATAGGAACAGGATACCATTTTTACCTTTGAGATAGTATGCAAATCATGAACAGCTTTCGGTGATAGCCAGCACTGAGACTTACAAGGAAGACCATCGAGGATGGGCACATCTAGCAGAAAGTCGGGATGTGGTCGTCATGAGGCGCTAACCCCTACCAGGAGAATGCTTTCGACAATCCGGGTGGGATGAGCACGGAGAGAACACTTGACGATTCAGTGCGTGATGCTGGCCGGCCAGTACAAGAACCCGTATGAAACCCGAGAGATTGGTACACTCCACCCGTTGCTAATCGACTGAATGACTGACTCGAGGGTAGCGGCTGTCGAGTCAACAACGTCCAGGATTTGAGAATGAATCGTGGACAACATTTGGTGCGAGGTTGATATTTTTCGGCGTCCAGCGTTCGATCGAGACGCACTATCATATGGTGCGGTGTCTAGTTCGAACGAGAGGACATAAAAAGATGAGAACTGTATCAGAGGAAAATCATACAGTAAATCCTACGGAGGTTGGTGCAGCAGATATTTTAATCCTGGCTATTGTGTGGATTATGCACGTGCCAAAAAGTGGCACTTACGCGATGGAGCCGGCCGATCAGTCTGGGGGAATCAAGATGTGTCTTTCCCGACCTCATAACAACATCCTCTTTCTTCGGTACGCTCTGTTTCAAAGACCATCTGCTTCCTCGGAGGTTGAGCTTTGGACTCACAAAGGGTCGAAGCTCAAGTCAAAAAAGATCATCCGCAGTCTACAATGGTACACTCCAAGGTACTGTGCTACAACCAGTGGCGACCAAGAGTGCTTGAGTCAATGTCATGACCTTTTCACTACCAAACCATGTGGAGTTTATTCGTACTTGAAGGCAGACGTGCACAGACATGTAGGTACTGTGTCTAGCCATATAGTCCTTCGTTCATCTCTCTTTGACCACACTCCCTTCTTTTCCTTTTCTTCTCCTTCACTACTATCTCATACAGTTTTGACGATATGAGTTTTATGCTCTTGGCGCCAAAAGTGTTACTGGCGAAACGGTCTGCATTGGCCTCTGATACTGATCTCTCGCTCATTGCCATCACATGGGGTTTTACCCTGGGATTCGGCTTCTTGACGACATGGACGGCCATCAAACAAACACGCCATATGTGGAAGAAGAGAGGCGGACATCTTAATCATCCTTATATCTGGATGGTATGGGCCGAGATCCTTGCGACTCTGATTCTCAGTGTTGTGTGTTGGTTGGTGCTGCAAGGGCCTTTGACTCTCAAGTCAGTCACTATCAACAATTCAATGCGATGCTCAGACGATATACTAACGTCACTCCACTAGTCCATGGAGTTTAACCATCATTCTTTGCCTATGGGTCACTCAACTTCACTGCCTGTTCCAAATCATCATCAACCGAGTATCTATTCTGATGGTCGATCGTCGCAAAGCAAAGCTACTCAAGATATGGGTTGGTGTAGGCATTGGTCTTGTCAACGTCAGTGTCTTTTGTATCTGGATTCCTGCCCATCTCGACGTCAGTGATACCTACATCAAGATTAATGCCATCTGGGATCGTGTCGAGAAAGTCATTATCCTCATTGTCGACGCTGGCCTGAATTATTACTTTATCCGCATTGTTCAGAAGCAACTCATCAAGCCTGGTCTTACCAAGTATCGCCCTCTGGTCCGCTTCAACTTGTACATGATTGTACTCTCTCTCGGTATGGATTGTTTGATCATTGGTAAGTCTCTGCCGCACAAGCCAAACATCTATACAGCAATACTGATGTACATCACCAGGCATGCTGTCTCTCAAAAACCCCTTGGTTTACCTGATGTTCCACCCTCTCGCCTACATCGTCAAACTCAAGATTGAGATGTCCATGGCCGAACTCATCGCTCAAGTCGCCCGAACTAATGACCACTCCGGCAACATCCAATACAATGGTGACAACAAGAGTGGCTCTGGCTACCGTAGCGAAAACGGTACAATTATCAAGGGCGGCTTCACCTCGAATGTCTTTTCCCCAACCACCACCACTCAAAGCAAGCGATCTTCTGCCATCACGCAAAGTCCCTCTTCTTCAGCAGACGTAGAACTCGGCAAGATGAGAAAGACCGATGATCCTGTGCCTTCCGGACGCTTCGGTATCATCGCAGAAGAAGACAGTCAACACCATAACGGCGACGGAGAACTTCATGAGGTCGATGGCCATGGGTTCATCGTACACAGACACGACGAAGTGACCTTCGAAGTCGAGAGCCTGCCTTCCGAACACTCCAGAAAAGGCGGAACCACACCTTCAGACTACGACGATCCCCGAAGACGCACCCAAGACAGTGACGAGCAACCCCTTCGCAAAGAGCCCAATCCCATGGGCCTTGCCACAAAGGTCTGGGGTCGTTACTAAAGCATCACGCTCGAACTCTTGGAAGCCGATCACATTTCATTATCCAGCAGAAAATTCATCCTTTCCCAGATTACAGCAGCACATCGATTTCCATTCCTGTATCCCTTTTCTCTTCCTCTATATGCACATTATCTTCTCCCGGCCTGAGATACCCAGAAATTCGGTCTCCTTTCAGAGCGTCCCCTTTTATTTACATAGTCTACACCAGAGATATCCCCTTGCACCCGCTAAATGATACCCATTCACTTCCAAATCAAAAAAAAAACTGTGTTATTGACAATCTCTTGCTGCTCTCTGCCTGGTATAATCCTTCTTAGCATCTCCAAATGACATGACTCAACAACCTCCCGTCAAAGAACATCAATGCCATGTCTTTCTCTCAAAGCTTGACTTGGATTCAGTAGTAGCTCGGGAACAAGCATTGATTCTTTCCCCTCCCATGGATCGGAGCGGCACGAAGAGAAATTCAATACTGCGGGAGGTATAGAGTCATGTTAGCAGTGTACCTAGATTCATGCTAGCACTGCACATAAGAGTCATGCTAGCACTGCACATAAGAGTCATGGTAATCCAGATCGCGAGTAAGTTGTCTCGGATCTCACCAAACCTCCAGCTTGTCTAGATCTGCCAAAGGTCCCTGTTGAGATTCTTTGGTTGCAATTTACTATCGCCCATGGGATGACTTTGGCCATGTCGATCCGCTATATAGGAAGAGCGAAAATTCGTCCGAGAGTTGACCATCACTACACCTGCTAGAAGAGTCAGGACTTTGTTGTCCGCCACGGGGTGATTGAGCCATTCCTCGGTGAGATCTAAACATATCTTGTGGAGCCTGACGCCTGATCTAAACATATCTTGTGGAGCCTGACGCCTGATATCAGATAGTCACCTAAAGATCACTGATACAGATCCACTGGGAGAAATGTGCGCGTACTCTAGCCTAACAGAGCTTCATGATATTTCTAGACGATTTCAAGGTCACTATACGCTGCGAGTGATGTTGAACGATTCAAGCAGAATCCGACACTGAATCAATCTTACTTGTTGCTACAACGTGACTGAAGGAGAATGCAATGTGTGTGGAAGATTAAAATTTTTATACCAAATGTACGTTCGATTCTGAAATCAGCTATGCCGTGGCATGCACAAGGCCTCAAGCCCACTTCTTCTCCATTTTAGTCTTCTGCTATACTCATCATCTAGCAACAAAATCAAACAACAGTACCCTTGATCTGCTTCTTGTTGGCAAGGTTGATGTCTCTCCAGATCCACACAGCGATGAAAGTGAGTGCGGTGATTGAAGTAGCAGCAATACACATGTCCCTTTGTGCATGTCCGAATGCCCTTTGGATAGCAATTCTCGTCGGGGTACCCTCAGCATACTCGAGCGCGTTCAAGTAATTGGTGTAAATTGCCGAAGCTTGGCCCTTCGTGTCAGCGGGAAGGTACTTGACGAGAAGATCAAGGTAAGAGTTTGTCCAGATACCGCCAGCAATGGAATCACCAATGGCGCCACCGACGTTGGAAGCGAGGGAAAGAAGAGCAAGTGTGGTTGCAAATTCGCCGTGAGTACCGGCGGCAAGGGCGGCAACTTCGTGGGTAGGAACAAGAGTTCCACCGGCGAAGGCGATGAAGATCTGGCACATGACGACGTATCTGGGAGCGACGCCGGGTTGACGGAAGTGAATCATCAACCCGGTTCCCAACATGTAGATAGGGACTGCACCGAGAGCAACCCACTTGTAACGTTTGGTCCATTTGACGAGAATACCAGTAACGACACCGAAGATGCAGGAACCGACGGTGTAGATCTCGCCCATGTAGGTTGCATTCACGGTGCTGAGGTTCAAGACGACAAAGTTGAACTGATAGTAGTAGAGGTTCCAGCAGTAGAAGGCGGCGTAGAGAGAGCAGATACAGAGGACGGCGCCAAAGACGGTGCGGTCTTTCATCATCCACCAGGGAAGGAAAGACTTTGATGCGCCCCATTTCTCCCAGACGGGGAAGAGACAAAGAAGGACGAAGCCAATGACAAGCATGACGATAATGCGAGCAGACTTCCATTGACCCTCGACGGAGGTTGCAAGAGAGAAAGGGAGGAGGAAGAGAACGAATCCGGCACAGAGAAGGATGACGCCGATCATGTCGAATTCAATCCAGTAGTGCTTGATGGTGCCGGCGATTCTCCAGATGCCTGCCTTCAATCCCTGTTCACGGTATACGGCTATAGCACTGTCCCTGGTTCCTGCCTTCTTGTACAAGCCCATCTTCTCAGCCTTACGCTGGTAGTACAGGAAGACAAGAGCAAGGGGAAATGTGGCGATAGGAGTGACGATGGCGAAAGTACCATAACCCCAACGCCAACCGGCACCGGTAACAAAACTGTTGACAGCATAAGGAGTGGTGAAGGCGGTGCAGATGAATGGTGTTTGCGAAATGGCCAACATGAGAACTCGGTGCTTGAGCCTTGACGTATCGGCGATGAAGACGGTCAGAATGTAATACATGCCATCATAACCAATGTAGTAGATTACATTGGCGGCAGCGTAACCCGCAACATTGTCACAAGCGGCAAAGATGATCAGGCCGATGGTGGTGATGACAGACATGAGCATGAAGCCTTCAGCGCGGCCGAAAATGTCGATGATCTTGGCTGTTGGCAGACGCAGAACACCTCCGATGATCGAAGCCATGACCGACGAGATTGACACCAATTGAGAGGATGAAAAGTCGGCATAAGCATATGTGGCCATGTAACCAGTGATGGTGGACATCAACGCAAGCTCAAAGTATACAACGTAGATCCTGGATTGAGAATGAGTATGAAATTCATGTTGCGAAGAAATCGGCGAATATTCACCATGCATAAGTCATCCATAACGCTTTCTTGTTCCAAGCAAGAGTGACACCTTCACTCTTTTGGACACCGGCTTGATAGTGTTCGTCGACCTTTTCAGTCAATGATGAAACATCATCTGCTTCCGGGCCATGACCATTCTTGGGTTGACTGAAAGTTTCTTGATAGTGTGGTGCAGCGTCGTTCTCACCACTTGGAGGTGTTGACGAGCCGGAAGTCCTCGCGTGAGCTAATTTTTCTTCTTCGAGGAGGACGTCATCAGGCTCTTCATCCTCCGGGCCATGATAGAAAGGATTGACATACGGTCTATTCAAAAACCGTAAACCACCCATGTTGAACAGTCCTGGTCGACCGATGGTGGGAAGGACGGGGGTCGCGGGAGATGGATAGATTGATAAAGATTGATAAGATGGAGGAGGGCGACACAATCTATATATTTTTGCAGAGGAACAGAGCTCCCCATAAAAAAACGCTCAGGCAAAAATTTCCCTTCCCTCCGAATCACGCGTGTCGGAGCGGTCGAGACATGAAAATCATTTCGGCATGGGGACGAAATGGACCCACGCGAGGGTTTTCGTTTTGGTTGTTGAACTTGGTTCGGACCACACCACCGTTCCTTTTGCTCTTATCTGATCCCGATTTTTTCCAGGGTCCGCGAGTCGCCGAGGTGATATATAGTCCTTCCGCATCCAAACGGCCTCATCGCGGTATCCTCTACTCTACAAATGTCCGTTGCCTTTCCACACTCTGCAACTACTAGGTAATCCTGACCTCAAAGCCTCAGCATGACAAGCATATGATGAAGCCCGCCGAGGAAAAACAAGCAATGAAAGTCGCCATACATCGTTGACGGCGTTGACGACAGAGGCGGGTACAAGGCCGCGCTAATGATCTTATCTGATTTGCGGCCTGAAGCCAATCTTCTTGGCAATATGCGAAATGTCGTGATGGCATGACTCTCTGCAAGCCACGAAATTTGCTCTTCGTTTCTGTTGATGCTTATTTTTCTCTTTGCCCTAATTGCTGGACACAATTCGAGAGACATTCTCATTGAATATGAGAATGATCGCGAGTATATGAACACGATGCCATGACATTATCGAGGGCAGGTGAGATTGGGCGGCAGCCCTGAGCCGACAAGAGTGGAGCATCGGAAGCCGGCTCTTCTTTGTTTTCCTTTGAGCTTTTCCAAAGGAACAAGAAGGCTAATTTCGTCCCTCCATCGCTTATCAGATCATTTCGGCATGGTCTACTTTACCACTTGGGTAACAAAGGAGACTGAGCTTCGCGACTTTTTCCCAACGACGTTTGTGAAGATGCCCGTGTTCTGGCAGATCGATGTTTTGGCCAGCAATGGGAATCACAGATGAGACACTGTGATCCAGCAAGTCTCTCGCTGAAACGATTGCCTCGAGTAAAGTTCATGCTCTGTTCGAAGACAAATCGGAATAGGTACTTCATTGGATCTCCCAGCGATTCGGCCATATTATGGAAGATGTGCGAACATGCCCTTGTAGAATCTGCTCTCTGACTCGTCTATCCATGAATTGTTTGGTAGATACCCAGACTTGCAGTACGAGGGTCTGAAAACTCGTGAGGCTCTCGGCAAACATGACTTTCGAGAGCCCAAGAATGGATAGGCGTCTCTACAAGTAGGCTGAGACTTCACTGACAGCCCCGTCATGGATATGGCACCTTCATGCTGCTGTTCGTCCAAAGTTCAGACTTGCGATTCTTAGTGGGACTCCTTGTCTAACAACCCGACGTAACCCAAGTCACCTGCCCTGGTACCACCATCCCAAACCCTCTCCAATCCCAATCAAATTCCTATCAAATACTCCTAAATAAAAGAAATCACAACTTCGCCTCATCCTTCGTCTTGGTCTTTGGATCAATATTGACCTTCTCATGCCCACAAACACTTCTGACAACCCCATCACTTCCTCTAATCACTCCTCTCAAACTAGCCAACCTCCCCCCAACCCCCACAACCTCAACTTCCACAGTAACTTCCTCACCGGCGGGTGCAGCTTTCAAGTACTTGACATCCAAGACCCTACTCACACCACCCAGCAACCAAAACCCTGGCTCAGAGATGGCGGATAAAGCTAGTGTTGTGCAGTTGTCGAAGATCAATGCGTGGGCTGCGCCGTGGAGGTTGTTCATGGGGTTCGTGTAGAAGGCGGGGATTGTGTAGGAAAAGGTTACTCGGGAGGTTGTTGGGGTGGGGGTTTGAACTGAGATGAGGCGGAGAGGTGGTGTTGTTTCTGTGCCTGCGTAGAGGTAGTTTGAGAAGCGCTTTTTTGGAAGGGTTTGTCAGTTGAAGGACTTGGAAGAAAGGGTGTCTTGTGTTCAATGACATCAAGTAGACTTGATCACGTTACTTCGCTGGTGGTGATATCCGTGGATGAGATGCTTGTTATGGCAGACAAACATGACACAAGTGTCACTGGAATATGCTGATGGCAGAGGTAAGGATGGGAGATCAACTTACATCTTCACCTTTGTTTCCCTTGCTGTGTATCGCAAGCACTCGCTCCACCTTCTGAAACGGCGTCAACTTGTTCCAGTCTCGATATACCTTGTGGTCAAACACTGATCCCTTTGCCGGACTCATGGTTGCCGGCTATTCCTCGTCTGTGATGGATGATGTAGGTATGTTCGTTCGTCCTTTATAGTTACTTGTTGTATATATGAAGGCAAGAGGAGGCAAGATAGCAATGTGTGTACATTCAACAATGTGTGTACATTCACCAAGGATGCACAAGGCTACTACCTAGGATATATGTTTGATATCATGTTGCGGAGTACGGGGAAGGCCTTGAGCAAAACAGCCGAGGTCCATAAAGTGATGTCCACACCACAAACGACACTGTACAACATGACAAACACTAGCAATTATGGTAGAGACTGCGAGTCTAAGAAGTATTCTGGTGAGAAAAAGTCTCAGATTACAACGTGGTATTCTATATATCTGGATTGAAGTAAAAGTGGTATCTAAACAGTGTTGCCCTTGTCATCGATCAAGCTCTCGTCAGTCTTAATGGGACCCTCACCGACAGAGGTAAGGATGACTCTGCTGATGCCGTCCTTCAGCCTGTCAGCGGCGACCTGTGAGCCTTGAGGCATATCCATAGTTTCGACCTTCTTGCCGTTTGAGCCCTCCCAGCCCTCCTTGTCGCCCAGAGCAGACTTGAAAACACCAGCGACCTGCTTCTCGTGCTCTTGAAGGTAGTAAACGACGGCGTTCGGGCCCGCGTCAAAGGTGTATGCGGCAATCGTCTTTCCGGCGGCAGAGTTGACCATGTCGACCATACGCACAGCGGCGCGGGACGTGTCGTTCATGTAGAAGATTGGGGGTGTTGTGTCGAGGCAGGTGGCGTGGAATGAGTTGCTGTCCTTCATGGTCAAGTCGGCGAAAGCAGCAAAGTCCTTGTCGGCAACGGCCTTTTCCATCTCCTTCATGCGGCGGGGCACAGTGTTGGCAATGCGCTCGGCGAAGAGAGTCGAGGTAGCGACTGTCTGCTGCATGCCTGAAGTGCTGCTGACGTCCTTCTTCTCGGCGGATGCGACGAGGATGACGGCGCGCATGTCAGACCAGTGAGAGGCAGGTGCGACCTCAACGGCAACACTGTCGCTTCCGTCTGCCTTTTCACCCATCTGCCATGCCACGTAGCCGCCAAACAGACTGCGGCATGCCGATCCTGATCCTTGTCTTGCAATCTTGCTCAGCTCGGTAGGCGTTGACTTGAGCTCGTAGAGGTTGGCAATGGCGCGAACAAAGGCAGCGAAGCCAGCGGCAGACGATGCGAGCCCAGCGGCGGTAGGGAAGTTGTTTTGGGAGACAATCTTGAGAGGGAGCGACGAGAGTTTGGGAGCTGATGAGTCGGACTCTTCTACTTGACGGCGAAGGGCGCGCAACTCAGCAAGACAAGCTTGTGTACGGGCACCCGAGATATCCTGGTCGCTTCCATTGAGGGTGAGGGAGTCTTTGCTGTAGATAGCGCTGCACGAGGCCGTCGTGTGTGTACGGAGATCGTCTTGGGAGAGCGTGACCGAGAGCGACGAGTTGGTGGGCAGGTTCAACTTAGCATCGCGCTTGCCCCAGTACCTGCATGTCGAAAGTCAGTCGTCGTTTGTCTCTTTGCCATGCTGATGGATCATGGATACACACTTGATGACGGCAATGTTGACGGGAGCAAAGGTGCTAGCACGGTAAACAGTTTGGTCGGCCATGATGATTGTTGTGGTTGTGAGACTGAAGCAGAGTACAATCAGCGCAAGATGTCAGACTTCAATGTTCCTTCCTCAACAATTCACAGGAAAAGCGCAACTGTCAATTGTCTGTCTCTCTCTACAGGAAATTGCTCTCCCTTGAAGCTTCCCAATAATTTCCCCTTGGTCTGGAAGCTGCACCGAATCCGAAACCCTTGCCGATCAGACCATTTCTGTAAATGGCAGGCGGTAAATCTGTCCCCTCAAGGCGGTGAGCGGCTCCCCCACACATCATAGTCCATCTCAACCCCGGCAAAAGCACCGGTTACTCTGACTCTTCCCCGAGGTTATGCTTGTTTATCCTTGGTATACCAACACAATCGAAAAACACACGTCTGTGTGATCTATATAGCTAACTACAAGGCTGTCTCTTCTCTCCAATCTTTGCGTCGTTCATTCTCAGTGTGCCCCTTTCGTACAATGTCAGAAGAACTCTCCAGCATCGGCCAGGCCATTCCTCTTCTTCCCTCTAGCAATCTGTTTGATTTCATCTTCTCAAATCCTTTCCACAAAGATGGTCCTGTCTCCCAGTATGCTACTGACCAAAAATCGAAAAACCACACTGTCCCCCGTATCGCCCCTCACAAGCCATTACTAGTAGATCCTACCTCAGGTCTGTTCTTTCTCGTCCAAACACATCGATCGTGCCATACCAACAATACGTACAGCTGCCCAGATAAGCTGGCAACGGACATATCATGATTCCTTACGCATAGCTGCTGGTCTCCAATCTCTGGGCCTCCATCCCAAACCCGCCATCCCTCTTGAACCTACAGGCCATTCTCCAATCATCTCACCAGTCATCCTTCTCCATCTCCCAAACTCCTTGGCCTTTGCACCTCTCCTTTTTGGTGTTCTGGCATCAGGCCTGACAGTCACAATGGCAAATCCCGGCCTCACACCAACTGAGCTCGCTTGGATCCTCAAACAGTCTGAACCTGCCGTGGTGATCACAACTCCCGAAGGATTTTCCGTCGTTCAGAAAGCCATCATGGCGTCCGACAGTCCCAAAGTAAAGGGCAATCTGATCAACACTAACAGGATCTTTACCGTCGATCCGAGTCACGATGATTATGGTCTTTCCCACGGCGCTATCATGCCTCACACGACCAAAGGATGTCAAGACTGGAAAGCGCTGTTGGCACCACAACCTCTTGACTCTGCCGTAACATTCCCAGTTCACGAATACAAGACTCGTACTGCAGTCATCCTCTGGTCTTCAGGTACCTCTGGTAAATCCAAGGGTGTCGTCCTCTCCCATTACGCTCTGACTTCGAATCTTCACGCCTTGTGGCACATCAACCAATCCTTCGACGCCGAGCAGAGATGGCTGGGATTCGCTCCTTTCTATCACACTTTTGCGCTCACAAATATCCTACTGATTGCGGCTTGCTCTGGCGCCACCATCTTTGTCATGCCTAAATTCGATCCAAAATTGATGTTGTCACATGTACAGAGATTCAAGATTACCTTTTTGCACATGGCACCTCCTGTCGCCGTTATCTTGGCCAAATCCCCCATGTTGGATGAGTTTGATGTGACGAGTATAAAAGGTGCTGTCAGCGGAGGTGCACCGCTCCCGCCAGAAATTGTGGAACAAGTGTACCATCGCCTTGGTTTCTTGATCAAACTTGTAAGTATACCTCTTGCCTTGTCAGCAGATATTGTGAGGCAGAACTGACAGAAATACCAGGGCTATGGTTTATCAGAAGCAGGCTCAGTATGTAATCAAGTAGGCGAGACATGGTCAATACTCAAACCTCAACTTGGCAACACCGGTGTCCCATGTTTTGGTGTCGAGATGAAGATAGTTTCCACAGACGACCCTTCGAAAATCATTGGTAGAGGCAACGAAGGAGAGATCTTGGTTCGGTAAGTCCAAATCACCCACAGATATTTGCTTTTTGGAAGTCAAGCTAATCGATTTGGTCTTTCCTAAAGCTCTCCTTTCAACATGACTTGCTACCTCAACAATCCCACCGCGACCTCCGAAGCACTAGACCAAGAAGGCTGGTTCCACACCGGCGATGTTGGCAAAATCGACTCAAACGGCCACATCTGGATCACCGACCGCCTGAAAGATGTCATGAAAGTCAAAGGGTTCGTAAACCTCACTTCCAACACTTTGTCCCCCCCCTTCGCAAACCCCATACTGACATAGTCATCCAACGAACAGTTTCCAAGTCTCGCCCTCAGATCTAGAAAACATCCTCTGCTCCTCCTCCTCCGTCGCAGACGCTGCAGTGACAGGTCTCTTCTCTGCCTCCTTGGCAACAGAACTTCCTCGCGCTTACGTCGTCCCTTCATCCCCTTCCCTCTTATCCCAATGCACACCAGACGGCAAAGCAACACCAGAATTGCAAGACCTAGCCAGGGAATTGAAGAAACTTGTCGAGGGCAAGACGGTCAGGTATAAGTGGTTGACAGGGGGAATCGTGTTTGTGAAGCAAGTTCCCAAGAGTCCTAGTGGTAAGATTTTGAGGAGGATGTTGGTTGATTGTAAAGGTGTCGAGGTGCAGCTATACGAGCAGAGGAAGGAGATGGCCAAGTTGTAAAAAGGTTCTTGTGCTGTGGGGAGGGATCATATATCTCGACTATCAAGACAATGAGAAAAGCTGATCATGCTCATACATAAGGTTGTCCCAGCAAAAGTGTGTCTCTGTTGAGAGTGACCGTCATTCCAGACATGGTCGAGAGCCCAGGCAAAGAAGCACAGGCGGAAAAATGGGTCTGAGATCCCAATTGTAACGAACTTGACACGGAGCTGTCATACACATGCACGAATCTCTGCTATAGAAACATGTGTTCATTGAGAGAGCCCATGATGTGTTGCATAACGAGGACCTGTACCTCAATCAACACGAACCACAAAGACAAAACTATACATGGTTATACCACAATCGTCCATGAATGAAGATTCTTGTCCTTTGAGAGCCCTTGCGTCTGACTGTGGGACAAAAATCTCACCAAACAATGACACTGAGAGGCGTGTTTATGTCTATACAGAGAACCCAAGACCATAGGAGACAGCTCCATCGAGAAGCCTCAAGTAGTCATCTCTGACCAGAGCTTTTTCGTGGATTTTCCCTGTTGATTAGTCACGGTTCCTTATGTAATAGACAGTTTATTTGTGATCACTGCAATCCCTCGTGGGTTTTGACACGCTCGTAATGTCCAAAGGACCGCGTGGTTTGTAAGCGTTGACCATGCACGACAAGATTCATCTATGACAGATATGCGATGTGATGGGTGGGCCTTTTGCACGAGCATTTCCACGTAAGATGCCTCCGGCTCTATCTGCCCCTCATAGCTACTGTCAACCTCTTTTGCGAACCTCTTCCGCTAAGAACCAAGACGCCGTTCTCTACAAGCCACGCTTCGAGCTGTGGATCTCTGCACCAGTGCTCCATATCCGGCACCGCAACTCCATCACGCCTTAACTTCTCGAGATGTCTAGCCACATGCTCAACTCTCGCAGCCCAACTTTCCCGTCCTCTGAAATTTTGGTCGCAGAAAAGACATCTCGATTGTGTAGGGGCTGTTCTAAGCACAACATGGCATCTGCGCTCTGCAGCCATTAGAGCAGCCTCGGTGTTCGGGAGGGTACGATGCTGAAGTTGTGGCTTCGGAGGTTTAGTCTTTTGGAACTTGTCCGGACTTTGCGAAGCAGACATCTCTTCAGTGGTGTGCGAAGGAGCACAGTGCACACGTCGTAGATGCTGGATAAATAGGTCCTTGCGATCAAAATCATTTGTAGGATGGTCAGAAGAAGCTGTGCGTTTCAAACTACAAAGATCGCATCGCCAAATTTGGAGACAGAGGTGCTGAGTATTAAGATGACGTTTCCATTCGTTCTTGGAAGCAAAAGAAGATGGGCAGCCGTAGATAGCCAGGGTGCACGGGAAAGCTGATGTTATTGCTGTCTTGCTTCCATAGGTATCCAGTTGTGGCTCTCGAGGAGAAGAAAGAGAAAGAGAAGCCCGCGAGGTTGAGCCCGAATCGTTGCCCCTCTGGTAAGTAGCAAATGGTTGAAGCGATTGATGGCGTTGTTGATATTGTGAGAATAGATCGTGCAGGACTTGCTGGTGAACTTGTTGAACGATTTCAATGACCTGATCTGGTTCGTAGGTCATAGGGGCGCTCTGCTCTAATGCACTTGTCACTAACTCTCCGCCTTGCCTATCACAGAAGTCGCGGAAATGCAATAGCTCGGCAGAAGGATGAAGATCGGCGAATGGTGAGTCTGGTCTACTAGCTCCAGGGAAGAGCAAGTCATAGATGGCATACCAGCTTTCCTGAGTAGTAGAGCCGACGGCGCGAGACTCTAAAAAACGCATGATGGTGTCGCTGATACCGGGCACAATTTGTTCTGGAACGGCTATACAAGTACCGGTGCGGGCGTGCTGATCCAGTGCTCTCGAATTCTTGCCAAAAGTGGTATAACACCTTGGACAGTAGAGAGGGATACTGTGCATACGTTTTAGATGCTGTCTGTCAGACTATCAGCTTCGAGTCTTCAATCGCCGTTTCAACACGGACTTACTTGACTCTAGAAATGTTGTTGAAGACGTGTTTGTAGCACCTGCCATATTCATTCGGATCATGCTTGCTGAATGGGCACGCTAAGCGCGAATGCTCCAAGATCTGCTCACGTGCTCGCCCCTTGCGCTTAGGACGTGCTTCCTCTCGCTCTTCCGTGCTTATCTGTTCTGACGAAACAACGTCAAGAGCCTTGTTTTGACCTCGATTACTGGAACTCGATGCTTCGCCCAAGGTCGAGACCTGTCTGGATGAGGTGTAGGGGTACTTCCAGGATTTTTTTGGCTCAGCATCAATTTGATCCTCGGATTTTATCGTAACATGCTCAGTAGCGAATTCTAGGCCCTTCTCGTATGCTTTGGCCAACTCCTCCTGTAATGCGACGAGATCTTTGTGCTCTCCCGATAGAGTGTTTTTTTGTACATTTACCACATGTTCTAATAACCCGATGGCTTCCTTGATCCGGCCGTCCACGAGATATGCTCTACCAAGCTGATATTCGGGTGCAAGACGGTTAGGATCGTTCTCCGATAGCCTCGATCTACGAACGTTGACGACCCGCTCTAGTAGCTCGATAGCTTCCTTGGTATGGCCAGTTGCGATATACGTCGTACAAAGCTGATACTGTAATGCAAGGAAGGTGTCGTGATCAATTGATTCGTTTTGTTCGTTCAAGTCGAGGACATGCTCCAATAGCTCGATAGCTTGGTCGTTGCGACCATCCGCGAGATGCTCTCCAGCCCTCTGAATCTGTTTCCTGAGATTTTCTGGGACCTTAAAACGAATTTCGTCCTTCATCAATAGGTTGTATTGACGAACGTTCACACGATGCTTCAGAGCCGATGCAGGAAGCCATGCCGACATGGCGTCAGAGTGAGATTGATCTACAGAGCCGTCTTCTTCAAACGATGAATTCGCAGGGTCATCCGCGAAATAGGGAGTTTCTGAAGGATATTCAATATCGCTAGTGGCTGGCTCTTCGGGCGAGTCTCCAGGTAAGAACTTCGGAGGTGACTGTAATGACATTAAATCAACATCCACGGGAAGCTCCGCAAGCCAATCTACAAGTCGGCTATAGGCCATTTTCTTTTGAGAGGGCCGAATCTTTTGCTTAGGCCACGGCAAAGACGCAAGGGAGAACTCGTGAATATGTGCAATGACGTGGTCCAGCAGAGCAGAACTTTTGCGACCGAAAGACTCCAAGGTGAAGGAACACAAGGGACAGCCACCCATGGCGGGGTCGGGAACTTGAGTCGACATTGCAACATGAAGAGGAACGTCAGTCTCTGTAATATCGTCGTTGTGCTGTAATTGTATATGATCGACGAAATCTTCCTTCTTGGAGAAACGTTCACAACATGCCAGACACTGCCAAAATTGAGTCAAAGCATGAGCATCGGAGAAATGAGCCTTGAGTGCATTGCGTGTCAGATAGAGGCTTTCTGGTTGTGGACAATCATCTAGTGGGCATGTGTAGGGACAGATATCGCCAATTAAATGCTTCCTAGTCGTCGCTAACGTTAGTTTGTCCGTACGAAAGTAAACCCACAACTCACCTCCAGTGTTGATCTTCTAAGAACATTGTGGGCAAATTTTGCCAACAACATGGACATGTGAACATTGTAGCTGTTCGCGATACTTTTGGAGGTAGCGGGTAAACGAGCATGCGAGCTTCGGGGGTAGCTTCAGTGACCACTTCATCGCTACATGGTGTTGTGGGGTCGGTTTGTATGTATACAGATCCGGCATCGCTGTGCTTGTCTCCATCGCGATGATCACCTGTATGGGCTGGTTGGATTGCAACTATCGCGGCAGGTGCAAGCGCTGGAGATTCGGCAAACCAGCTATAGGGCGTCAGATAGGGCGCCGGCACTTTGTTTACAGATCCACCTGGATGGACCGGTTGAGTTGCGACCATCGCAGCAGGCGTGAGCGCTGGAGATTCGGCAATCCAGCTATAGGGCGTCGGAAAGGGCGTCGGGACTTTGCTTACAGATCCTTCCCCATTTGCGTGTCTCCCCGCGCCGCTCGAAGGATCATGGTCGATCATGGCGGAGAAGAGCTGGTAATAGTTTTTGTCGTCGTTGGCGTAAGGGCTTTGAGGTTTCGGAAGGGCTTTTGTTTCCGACAATGCTTCCTCCGGATCGACGCTGTCTTGATGGCGAACATGTCTTGATCTCATCGACCTGCTTGCGTGGGTTTGTGCATACGAGAATCGATTTCTGCGCCTCATGTTTGCGTCGATCAGGCGTTTCTGTACAGTGCTCAGTGAAGATTCATTGGCATCAAAGTCAACGAGCCAACTATCCCCACTTAAATGCTCATCTTGTCGTGTCCGGTTCCTGGCCAGTATTAGAAACGTCAAGTGTCTCCGTAGGAGGAAATTGTCTTCTGGTTGCAGTGCAGAATCTGCTTTCTGCAATTGGAAAGGAGTCCCTGTTTTCCTGAGTCCAACGTCCAGTTGAACTAGTTGATCCAACACTTTCTCAATATCGTACATGGCTTGGGCCAGCAAGAAATCCGAAGCATTATCTGTTGGCGATATCGCACTCTGATCATCTGACATATCGTCTCGACGGTAGTCCTCGCGTGATGGCGTGTTCGAAACGGAGTTGTCCCAAACCGGTCGTTCCGTGCTTCTAATCTTCTTGGTCGCAGCATTCTTGGAGGTGGAAACTTTGAAGCTTTGGTCAGCGAAGACTTGTCTCTGTTTTGAGAGAGACATCAGATGCGGTGCTAACATGTTGATGTAGCTGTGAGATGCAAATCCTCATTCCAGGCTCTGTATTTATCCTGGCTTGTCGCTACATGCTGCTCTTTCGAAAGCCTGTATGCGATAGCTGAAGATTTTCATCAGACTCCAATCATCAAGTCGACCTCATGCGTTTCCTTACCATGTTCTTTGAGGTTGTTGATGAGATTGTTCAGGGCTTTTAGTAAGCTTTCGACTACTATGCTCACACCTTGCTCGTAGGACAGTCTCTCGTCCAGAGAGGCCCGGTCTCTGGCAGACGTACCTATCCTCGCTGCCCACAGATTGAAATCAGCAAGCCGATTTTCGGCCCATTCATGGCGTCTTAGACATGAGATGCTCAGGCATGATTCGAAAGACAGGCGGCAAGCGTCGCTTGCCGCTGTAATAGGTCCCGGCGTGGTACGTTCGAGGTTCGTCATCGTCTTGGGACCATTCTGGCTGGAGGACAGATCCATGCTCAGTACGCATCGGTCGAGACATGAGCTCATGCCAACCGCTTATCCTAGCCCGAGTACCGAGCAGCTGTGCACTGAGATTATATATCACGCTGCATGCATGTGGCTGCATAGCTTCGTCACGCGCGCACAGTCCGAGATTCAGCTCGGAGCAGTCTAGAGGCAAGTGCCAATACAAAGCCGCTCTGAGAACTCCATCCGAGTTGTCCGCTAAACATACAGCTCTTTGCAATCATGGAAACGAAGACATGCAGTGGTGAGGATGAATTGTGGGACTTTGCCAAGGAGTCTTTGCAAAATGTCATGAAGGCCGTGGCGCCACTGACGGCACGAACCATACCTCGGAACAATTCCGACACTACGATTCTTGTCGAATTCACAGCGCAACTTTGTCTGGCTACTGTTGCATTGAACAAACCCACGCAGTTACAAAGAACGCAAATCAGAAGACGTCTTCGTCATTTCTTGTTTGTCTTTGAGAATCTTTGCGTTGTGGTAAGTAATTTGTCAGGTCAATTAATACACATTCCAAAGTTTTGTATGATGGTAAGCAATCACTACTAACATATATCTGCCATAAGAGCTCAGAATTCTATGAACACTGTTGCATAGACTATATACCTGATTTGAAATACTTCCCATCTTTGCACGCCCTCAATCATTCCAGAAAGTTTGCGACACGGATACGTGAGGACCTGCAAATTCGCTTCGAGAAGCTCTTGGATGAAACGCCTCACGTATTCAAAACGCGTATACGCAAGATTGAAGATTTTCTAGGGAACCGGGTCGTGGATGAACCCGAGACTCCTGAGCTGCGGGAATCGACAGAGACCCATGATGACTATCCGAAGGACGCCCACGATATGTTATACAGCACGCTTCGTAAACATGCTATATGTACATGTCCTCTGACGCCACTGAAGCAGGCCGATCTCAAGGGTCATGATGGCAGACTACGTCTTGAAGGAGATTTTCGGACCCAGGACGGATCCAGGGGAAGCGAATTGCTGTACGACCTTGTCTACTCGACTCTTCCCTTACCTAAATCGGCAGATCTAGTAGAATGGCAACAGATCCTCATAGGCGTGCAGAGGTGAGGCTTTGAAACAACTATAAGATTCGCCATGGACTGTAAACCGCTGATATGTCTAAGTACAGCAACAACAAGAAAGTCATGAAAACATATGACAGTGAAGAGTCCAAGGAAGACACCCCTCAAGAACACGAACTTGCACTTATTGAGCTAGAGGATTTGTGTGAAGTGCTTCGGACCCCACTAGGCCCCATTCGTGTTCGCATCAATGTCAGCGATGGCAACCTTCACCACCTGCCCGACCCTGAAGAAGCAGACCCTGTCATCGCAGCCGTACCCAGTATGTCTCTTGCAGAAGTCCGGAAGTCATATCGCTTGACCGCAAAGCTCAAAGTCATACTTGCGTACAAAATTGCTCGGTCCGTTTGGCAATTCTACACGACCGATTGGATGAAAACGAAGTGGTCAAGCGAGACTATACACTTCATGTTCAAAGGATCACAAGCAGAGTCCAGTACCGAAGGAATATATGCGAAGATTCCATTCTTTGCGTTCCAATTCGAGGATACGGACCAACAGGTAATCGAGTACTGCACCGAGAGAAACATACTCCATCGTTATCCACACATTCTTGCTCTTGGTGTTCTGCTAGTAGACATCGGAAAAGAAGTCTTCAACGTGGGGAGGCCTTCGGAGTTCCGGACTACACAAGAGGAGATAAACAGCCTGTTTTGTCAGGGCAAAAAGTCACTCGGAGACCCTGCTTGGCCTGTCTTTGAACAGTCAGGCAAAGGCAATGGAATGCAGGTGTTGCGCCGGACGTATAAAGCTGTTGTGGAGCATTGCTTTTCAGAGGAAATGCGAAAAGCTGCTAATACGAATATTGAGGACCAGATAGAGAGAAGGCGCACGCGGCTCTACGAGAAGGTTGTCCAGCCACTACGACAGCTTTTAGAAGACACACAATGGTCTCAAGTCATGGACGACGACGAAATTATCGAGAAGACTGAACAACTCGTCCAACCCAGCCTTACGGCTGACCAGCCAAGGAAGCCAGGTGCGAAACCAGTCGAGACCTTGTCCAAAGGAAGGATATACGACGTACGAGAGAAAGAAACCGGGACTACGAGGTGATCTCGCCATGCTAACGTCTATACCGATATCTCTTCTAACATTGTCCCAGTTCTGAAAAGAAATGGCTCGACAGCTGGAAGCACATTGTGCCACTATACTTCACACGCTTGAATTCAGACAAACGCATCAAAGTCGCGATACTGGACACTGGTGTTGACCTTCAGCATTCTTATCTACAAAGGGACTCTGTAAGATATCCCATCATCTGTGAAAGCTTTGTCCAAGATGCTCCAGCAGATAAAGATCCAATCGGCCATGGCACACACATCGTTGGGATCTTGCGTCAGCTCGCTCCCAATGCTTCTCTCTATTGTGGACGGATTGCAGTGCCTAGTCCCAGGACTCCGTCCGAGAAGGACGAGAGCGATGGTATCGATATCAATGACCAAGCCTTGATTCAGGTGTGTCCTAAGATATCTCACGATTCGTTCTTGTAAAGCTAACAATTGAAAGGGACTCAAATGGGCTTCACAGAACGAGGTTGACATAATCAGTCTATCCTTCGGCATCCACCGGAGATACGTGTCCCCTGAGTTGGAAAGACAACTTAATCACGCGGTTCATCAGGGTATACTCGTCTTCGCAGCTGCTTCAAACCAGGGAAGACATTATCCCATACCTTTCCCCGCCGAACGATCCGACGTCTTCTGCATCTTTAGTTCCAACGGATTCGGCAAAGACTCCAAGTTTTCCCCAAAACCGCGCGAAAACAATTACAATTTTGCTGCACTTGGCGAACAGGTCACATCTTATAAGACCGGCTCAAGGACCACAAACAAAACGAATGGATATTGCACCAAGTCCGGGACATCCATGGCAGCTCCAATTGCCGCTGCGTTCGTGGCACTCATCTTGGAATATGTTCATCTTGAGGCTCAGACCGAGACTGGAATCTTGGGAGAGTGGCATCTTAGACAACTACACACATATGACGGCATGTGTAAGGTTTTGGCCAGCCCAAGGATGAGCGAGCTCAGCGACATTGCCAATCTTCGATCACTTACACCTTGGAAAATGTGGTCTGAACAGGGTTTGGACGAAAGAGATCATCTACAGATCTTGTACGAGATCAAATCGGCTTTGGAATCATAATAGGACAAGATGGTGGCAGCTTTGAGGTTATGACGGAGAAGAGATCATGATAGAGAGAACAGAATTCCAGCTTTGACAGCACTACAGACAAGATGATATCAACCCACAACAACACGACAAGCCTGCCCATCCTCATCCCTAGCAACAATCCCCTCAACACCCAGCCGCTCCGCCGTCATCTCTTCCTCCACCAACCTCACAACACCAACTTCAAAAGCATCAGGCTGCTTGAACTCCTCTTCCATCTTCCCGTCATCCACACCATACAAATCCGCATGCTTCGTATAACTCGGACGAACCCCATCCCAAATCGGTTTGCCTTTACTAACCACAATCTTACTAATCCTAAACGCAAACACGAATTCACCCTTCACCGTCCCAGAAGTACTCAACGAATCCTTATTCACCATCATTTCCCCTCCCAGTTGCACAGTATCCGCCTGTTTGACAGCAACCCTGACACCAATCTCATCCTGCACGTCCATACCGAACTTCGCATCTGTAGCAGTCCTAACCCCCGTGACGAGGAAGATCGATCTGCCGAAAAAATGTCCGTTCACATAAGTTTGCACGCCTTCAGCTTGCACGGCTTTTTTCACATAAGCCAACGTCGGTCTAAACTCCATCGTTCTGACAAGAGCACAATCCATCGTTTCCGTGGCTGCAGAACCAATCTTGACGCCCACGTCAAGACTCAGATTCGCGAATGCAGCCAAAGAAGGTGTCGAGACGCCCATTTCTCCACCTTTGGAAGAGTCGGCTGTTACATTGCCTGATTCAATATCGAGGGGTTGTCTGTTGAGCATCTCCGGAGTCACTGGTTCGATGGCGTTTTCGTTGAGTGGGTTGTCGGCGTTTTTGTAATCGGTTATGATGGCGCCGAGCACGATTGGGCCGGATGGAGGGTAGAATTGGCGGGAATTGACTCGGTACCATGTCTTTGTGGGTTTTGGAGGCATTTTTTTTCATATATATGTGTACAAAAGAAGATCGATCCGAGAGAGAGATACAGTAAGACGACCTTCGACTAGACTTCTGAACAGAAAGAAGCAGGGGGGAAACTTCCTGTAGACTGTTTGTTAGCTGCGGAGGTAACCCAAGCCTTTTTGTATACACACTTTCTGGTGGTTTGCTCAGCCACAGATCATGCTATTGCATGGGACATTGGAGTAATCAATCCTCGTCTTTGGGCCGCAGTAAGCAGGAGGCGCAATCATTTGGGCGCTTGCAGTAGCGTCAGCCTTCTTCTACTTCCGTCATCTGATGTGACAGGGCTGAACGTCTGTTGCGGAGGGAGATATCTAGTCGTTTGCAAAAACGACTACGTATCTTTATCGTAAATATGCGAGGTGATTTTCTGAAGGAGAAAATCGTCTTCATCTGGAGAGCCCTCACACATACACACCTGATTAATGAATACAGTCAGTCGGGGCATTGGAAAGTGATCCCATTCCCCTCCCTGACCATATATAAAAATCCCCTCTCATCTCCAAAGCACATGGTATATTGCAAGAATCCATCAAAAGCTGTTTATCATGAAGACACACACTGCTTGGGGGGGAAAGAAATAGGTAGGACAAAGTAAATATCAATTTCCCATTCCCATATATCGCTCTCTACAAACAACAACAAAAGAAACCGACTCTACACAGAAGAAAAAAACAATGATCAAACAAAACATATTTCCATGCAACAAAAGGAAGAAAAGAAGAGAAAAGATACCTGATGCAATTGACTCCTCTGAGAAACGCCTTGTGCTCAAAAAGAAACAAAAGAACAAGAACAGACATACAGAATGAAGAAAAGAAAAAAGCAGCCGACCCTAACAGATGGCATGAACGCTTTGTTCTTGCAGAGCAAGCTATTTCAGCTTTCCGAAAATACACATTCCCACTGCATCAGCACAACGACTCTGCTTTTGAGTTGCTTTTGTTTTTCTCTTCCTGTCCAAGAGATCCTGCATCTACAAATACCCTCGGCGACTTTTTGTAATGCCCTGTTGATAGAACTGACTCCGCCATCTCTATCTCCATCCTCCTCCACAAAGCCATAAAGAGACGTGTATGGCAACGCATTACGAGAACAAGAAGTAAATAAAATATGGATGAGAGGCTTGTCTGCAGTTTTGTTGAAGTGGGAGTGGCAGGCAGAGGTGGAAACAAGGTGGCATTCAATATCGACCGGACTGGAGTTGTTGAGAACATGGAGATCGGAAAGACGTCGTTCATGTCGGCGGAGAGGTGATAAATGACGACGACGACAAGATGCCTGGGGTGGGGTGGGGTGAACTTCGGTTGTCTCCGGTGTATTATTATGTATAAAGATGTATGAGTAGTAAAGAAAAAGTGGCGGTTTGGCAGCCAGTTTCCAGTATATCCTGTATCCTGTACAACCCAGGGAAAAGGTATGCATCAAACTTTTTGCGTGCCTATTGTTTCTCTGTCCCAACTGTCCCTGATGTGCTTTTTCCCCGAGACGCTGCATAAAGTCATACAGACGAACAAGACAAGAAGGATCCGAACACGAGGGAAAGGAAATGGGAGGGAGCCATAAGAAAAGAAGAGATTCGGGGTGGACCGACAAGGTGATTCATCGAGGCCAATGAGCACGCAACTAACCACAGCAGAGGGCCTTGAAGAACTTGGACATGCCAGACTGCTTTTGCTCGGGCTGTTGCTGTGCTTGTTGTTGTTGTTGCTGTGGCCTTGATGCGGCAGCCTGAGTGGTGCTTTGTCTGGTGGGCTGAGAGTTTTGTAGACGACCGGGCAGATTGCCAGAGCTGTTGGCAAACTGGGCAGCAGTCGATCCCTCGGGCGGTGCAAGATCACCTCCTTGGCTGGTCCTCTTGGCGGCGTAGTCTTGGCTGTAGTGACGAGCACCAGATTGACGCTGTGCAGAAGACCTGACAGCACCAGGCTTGGGCAACTCTTGCTCGAGGCGGCCTGGGGGAATGGGTGTCTTGGAGGCACGGTTGGCATGGACTTCACGGGCAGACGAGTTGGGTACGGCGTTGTGGTGGGCGTGCAGATGAGCAGCTGAGGGGTGTTGCTTCATGGCCTCCCAGCCCTTGCCGTTGTTGAGCTTCATCCAGTCGTATTCGCCATCTTCCACCTCACCACTGTTCTTCAGTGCTTGGGTGAAGAGGTCGCGCATGTAGTCGTAGTCGGGTGTGTCTTCGAAGCCAAGGTTGCGGACGTACGAAAGGTACTTGTTGAATTCCTCTGCAGACTGTGTTAGTGAGGGTCTTGAGTCGAGTCATTTGTTTGCACATACCAGGGAAGCTCTCGCACAGATCCTTGATGGCTGTTGTCTGCTTCTTCTCGCCGATCTTCTCGTACTTTTGCTTGTTAGTCGCAGCCTTGAGACCCTGCCACGGCAGACCTCCACGGAGGAAGTACATGAAGACGTGACCCAGAGCCTCGAGATCATCTCTACGGGACTGCTCGCGTCCCAAATGTGTGTTGATGGACATGTAACGCGCCGTTCCGCTCAACGACTTGCGCTCACGGTAAGGAATGTGTTGCTTGGTCTTGGGGTCACGGTATTGCTTGGCCATGCCGAAGTCGACGACGTGGATGACGTTGGCGGCCTTGGTGCCCGGGCGGCCGATGAGGAAGTTGTCGGGCTTGATGTCGCGGTAGATCAAGTTCTTCTCGTGGATGGTCTGGACGCGCGACAGCATTTGTTTGGCAACCATGACGACAGTCTTGATTGAGAAGCGGCGGTTGCAGTGATCGAACAAGTCCTCGAGCGAGGGACCTAGCAAGTCTATGACAAGGATGTTGTGTAGCCCTTCTTGACCAAAGTAGTAGACGTTGGGAATGCCGGCTAGAGGAAGACATGTTAGAACAACGACGACATGGACGGGTCAAGAGGTTTTGGTGACTCACGGCAGCCGACGAGGATCTTGTAGGTGCGGTACTCATCGCGGAGTTGAGGTGCATCGCTCTTACGCGGTTCCTGAGACACGAACGGGTTAGACATGTCGTTATGAGGAGGCATTGGAGCAATGCATGAATGCATGTGTTTGGGATGAGACGCACGAATTTAATGGCGACCTGGGTGTTGTTCAATAGGTTGGTGCCCTCGAAGATGACACCGAAAGAACCCTCGCCAATCTTTTTGCCGACACGGTAGTGGACACCGACGACATTCGAGGATGACGACGACATGGTTGTTGTCTTGTGGTTGTGATGATGATGATGTTTGTAATTGTAGTCGTGGAGGAGGAGATGATGGTGCGTCAAACACCGATGCCAGAGGCCTCTTTATGTCTTATCCAAGCACACAGGCAGACGCGACGTGCTCTTTGTTTTTCGGCCGGATGATGGTGGTGGTGGTGGATGGATTGGAGTGTGGTTGGGCACGAGGAGGGAGAAGAGCGAAGCGTGACTCGAGAGTTGAGAGAACTCCACGGGGACACTTTGGGCGGCGCTGGGTTGGGATAGGACCGAAGATCGACACACGGGGGTGGAGGCTTGCTTGGTCTGGCGGCGGCTGAAGCGACGTTGAGGTTACAAGACGAGATGAGAGAGATGAGATTGATTGATTGGGCGAGGAGGGTCAGATGTGTGGTAGAGGGAAGGAGGGATACGAGGATAACAACAACAACAACAAAAGTCGGAAGAATCAAGAAAGACGCAATGAATGGCAACAGGAGGAAGAACAAGGCTCGCTCTCACGACGTACGTCCACTGACAGCAGCAGCAGCAGCAGCAACAATGACAGAAGCAGCGGCAGTCAAATGAGGCAGGAGCAGTGACAATGAGCAGGGACGGACTGGACACTGGAAACAGGAACAAGGCAGGCAGGCGGTGATGATGGACGAGCGAGCGGGTGAAGATCCGAGTGTCGGTCGGTGTCGGTGTCGCTCGTCGTGCTTGCGCTTGCGCTTGCTTTGGCCCAAGCAAGTTGGTTGGCGTGCACTTGCACTTGCGTTGGGGGGGTTTGGGCTTGCTTTGGTCGAGGCTGGCAGTTGCAACCGTGATTGCGCTGTGATTGGATCACTTCCCACCCCAAACGCTCCTACCCTCCTGAGTCCTGCTCGGCCTTTGAATCTCTCTTTTGGCATCTGCCTCGCCCACATCCTTCGTCCAACCCACGCTAAACAACACTACTCGTCCAAGTCGTTAGCCGTTAGCCTCACACGGCCTATCCCGCCTGCACTGCATCCTTCCCTGTGCTCACATTCATGCACATGTCGGTTAAACTCCGGTTCCCATGATCCAAACATGCGACAAAGGGGGGGTGTTAGACTTTATGAGGGTCTCCGCAAACACGTCGCTCTCAAGACCACTCACTCATCTATTAATGTACAGAAAGACCGCAACTACTAGAGACAAGTCCATTGAAAGCCCCGAGTGGAACAAACATGTAAGGCTCTCAGTGGACCTATCCTCTATGGCCCCGAACTCTCTGTATATAGATGAGTAGTCTCAATATCGTCGTGGCTGTCGAGACTACTATCATGGATCTTGACACCCCCCATGCCAGAAATCCAGGTGCCAGGAGAGCGGTGGAAAGGGTTCCTAACAATAAACACAACCGTCCGTGCACTACACCGAAATGTTTCTCTATCCGACCCCCTGCTGCTTCACCATCAGATAGACCCGTCTGGGTTCTTACTTCTAGCCCTATCTACCAATTTAACCGTCCATATGATACCTCTACTCTTTCTTAACATTACCTACTCGTTACCAAGTCACTTGCATGATACAATCAAGTTCACCCACTCCTCGTAACATTTATTCTGGAAAAGCACAGTCCAACAGACTTTCAACGCAGAAACAGAAAACAAGAAACCTTCTTTCCTTTCATGACATGGGAAGCCCTGAATTTCCTTCTTCGATTGCCTTTTCTCTGTCATGTAGGTTGAAGGACCGCTGAGATCAGTCCGCCTGACTTTTTTTCTTTCTCATCGCCAGGCAGGAAAAATTTGTTTCTCAGTGGCTCAGCAGGAGGACCAAAAGGGAAACTGATTCCTCGCTAGAGAGAAGGCAAAAATTGAAAGGAACAATAATAACCATGCCAATCTATCTCTTGCTGTGCTTGCGTAACGCTGTGCTTGCACGCGCGCCCTTTCATCCTTCATAAGAACAAGAGAGGGCTGGCCACAATTCTACATAGTGCACGAACCAAGGCCTGAAGGTCTCAAATCTCGCTTCAGCACGCGCCCATCTCCGTCTTGCCATCGTCAAAATGCACCTAGTACCTAGTAGTCAAAACACATGCATCGAGGACAATAATAATCAACGGAGTCTGGACATCGTGTGCTTCCCCTGCTCGAAAATGTCGCGTGCCCTCTTGTTGGAAGCTACTTGCCTGCATCTAGAATTACATTTCATTCCATTTTTTGGTTCTTCCAATGTCAAAAGAATTTCAGGCCATCTCAACATCTCCATCCGCTTGTTTCGTTGCATCATCGCCCTCCCTCTCTTCCGCCATCTGTGCATCACCATTGTTGCCGTTGAAATGACCACCGCCATTCAAGGCCTCGATTCCATTTTCCGCCTGTGCCAGTGACAGTTGTAATTGTTCTGCAGCCTGCTCTTGCTGTGCGTTCTCGGCCGCATCTTCTTCCAACTTTTTCTTCGCTTCTTCCAGGCACACGGCGTGCCAGTGGTCTGTATTCGTCTTGGTGATCATGTCTTTCAGCTGTCCGTCTTGAATGATCATGTCACGCATGATCGGGTCGCGTACGTCGGCTGTGGGGAATCTGCTCTGGAGGTCTAGAACAGTACAGCCAGCACCTAATGTCTCACTTGGAGCCATCATTCGAATGCCTGAGCCTGGTGTAAACAAAGCTGTAGCACGGTCAGCATAATTCTGATGTATTTTGTTATGGTGGTTCTTACAGAGCTGCAAGCCTTGCATCATGGTCTGACAAGCAAACGTCTCTCTGATGTGTGTTGCGACCAGTTTGTCCGATCTCTTCTTAGTCTTGTTGATGAACTCCCAGTCGTCTTGTAAGTAGCATCTCTTCCAGATCATGCGAAGGTTTGTTTCGAACCTGGCCTCCTCCATATATGGCTTGGCAGCATTGAGTGCTTGTAGTGCCATCAAAAATTGCTTGCCAATGATGTTGGCCTCGGGATCTTCGCTCTCCTTGGTGTCCATCAAAGTCAGAATATCAAGAATTTGCTCCACAGACAAAGCCTGGTTCTTCAACATGCCCTCAAACGCTATTTCCAGCAGTTGAGCCAGGGCTGGTGTCTTTCGCTTGAGATAGATGGCATACGAGTCGGATGCTAATTGAATCTCGGCCTCAATGTCAACTGCCGCATACAAGATGTACTCCAGATGTTGTCTGATAGCCTCTTGCATGTTGGCTACTGTAAGATCGTCATTGATTCTTTGGTCAACCTCATCGCTACCATTCGCTTCGGCAGCAGCCATTGAAGCGAGTTTGGCCATGGAAAGCTCAACCTTCTTGTTCCAGAACTTCATTTCACGTTCTTGTGCCAAACTGGTCAGAGTGTTGGATGCTATCTGGTAGTCGCTCTCGTTTAGAACATCGTTGATCCACGACAGGCGACCGCGAGATGACTGTGACCGTAGGTATCTCGTCAGAGGCTTCCTGAAATGCTCGGATTCCTGCAGTAAACCATGACTGCGGTTGTTCTTGAGGTTGATGTCGAAGAAAGCGTTGGACCACTCGTCACCAAAGTTTTCAAAGTAGCCTAACACTGACGCCTGCAGTCTGTCAATCTTGCCTTGCGTCTCGGATCGTTCTTCATTGGGGACATCCGGATCCTCGTACAACCCGACCAAGTACTCGGACTCACTAAGAACCAATTTGACAAGAGTTTCCATGTCTCTGTATTTTTCTGCGATTGTAATACCTGCAGCACATTGGCCGATCTTGTTTAGTTGACCCAAGTGATGAGCTCGCGCCTGTATGAATGCATCCTCCATACCAGCAACAGAAGCTGGGGTGTGATCTTCGGGATGTCCCTTGATATAGCCAATACGTTCACGGTAGCAGAGGCAGAGAAGATGTACCAGATGCACATTCTCCTCTACAACTTTGTTCACGATGTTGACGTCCGACTCTTTCGTGTTGTCTCCGAAGAAGTCAACGGCGTAATCGCGAGCAATGTCAATAAATTGGTGCATGGGATTGAAGACGTCAGGTGTGGAAGTCCAGGGTTGAGAAAGTTGTTCGTAGTCTTGCTCCAGTACACCGTCGGAATAGAGGGTTGGATCTAGGCCATAAACTTCGGCATTGTCTTCACGGAATCTGAAGACAGTGTCGTAAAGGCTGAACAGAATGTCATCGGCCTCGCTGACCAGACGCATGAGATTCTTGGAGTTTGGATTTTCGTGTGCCTTGACGACAATCAAGACAATGAGAGATCTGAATTTGTCAACGTTGGCGACTTCGTTGATGAACCATGATCTCATCAAGTCTGCACTCAGATCCGCATCGTCGCCATCCTTTTGCCTGTAGTAGCCGCGAAGCGCTGTATTGAGAAGGGTAGTAGGATGGGACGAAGCGTTCTCTTCATATGCGTTCCAGACAGCCTGGACACCAGCGAGCTTTTCTGCATCGACCATGAGTCTCCAAGAGGTGGGAGTCGAGACAGGAGGATAGTCACTGCGCAAGTGTAAGATGAGGGCGCGGATTGCCCTGATGCGGTTCTGAATGTGGGCTTCCATGGAGGACGTGTAGGGAGGAATGAAGGGCGAAGTGGAGCACAAAATCTCGTTGCTAATGGATAAGGCAGCTTGTTCGGTCTCTTCGGGGTCGTAGCGGTCGTGAGATTTTCTGGAAAAGTCGAGGATGTTGTCAGACATTGTGCCGTAAAAGATGGCCTGCTCGATCTTTGTCTTGACGGACGGATGAGGAATGTCGGATTCCGAGGCCGAGACGCGGGCAAGGCCGTGTCCTTTGATAAAGACGGCGCATGCAGAGGTGCCCTTGTTGTCCAAGAGATCCTCGTCGCAGCCCCCTTCGATTGTGACGTGCTTGTCAGAGCGCAGACGGATGGCGTCCTGGAAAGGGTGTGGTCCGACGACTGAAGCAACGATGACTTCACGCTCGAAGATGACAAAAGCCGTGTGTCCAGGCTTGGGCAAAACCAGGCGCGGACGGGAGGTGGGCTGGAGAGTGGGCGAAACAGCAGTAATGGGAATGGTGCCATCAAGGCGAGCGTCTTCCTGGTTCATCATGGTGACTTGGGCCATGGCGTACGAAGGGGAGTCGAGAGGTCCAGACTTGACGAGGAAGACGAGCTGTAACGCGGCGTCCGGTGCCATTGAAGCAGGTGTAACAGCCATGTCGAGCAGAGTGATGTTGCTCTCTCCCAGAGCAGTGGCCAGCTCATTCTGCAAGAACTGACGGAAGTCAAAGGCGCCGCGGAAGGTGGGCTGGCCGGACCAAGCCAGGTGCCATGTGTAGACTTGGCCGTTCTCTGTGGCAGCAATTGTTTGAATCTCTCGCCTGGCGGGAAGAGGACGAGTGCGCACAGCCACCACGTCGCGCTTCCATGGACCGACACCGAGAGCATTCTTGAGGGTGCCAAACAATCCACTGCCACTGGCGGCATCGCTGGAGCGTAGGAATTGAGCAGAAATCTTTGGTTTCCCTTGTTCGTCGATCAAGCTGATTTGTGCAATGCGGCCGGAGCTGAGGGTGACGATGAATCCGGCGTGGTCGGCGGAGGTGAGGCTGATGACTGTCTCGTAGCTGGATAAGGAGCCAAGGCTGCCGCTGACTCCAGTGTTTTGCTGGTTGAACAGAGTCAATGATTCGGCAGTGTCGATGTTCTGCCAGTATGTGACGTGTCCGGTGGTTGCCGAGACGACTATGAGACCGACGTCCCTTGTGGGTGATGTGACAAGGGCGGCGAGTGGTAGAGGGTCGGTGGATCGAGAGGGGCGAGCTACGTCGAAGGTCTTGGGGTGGGCGACGGGGCTTGGAGAGGTGTAGTCCCAGATGTAGGCGCGTTCGCGAGTGACGGCGAGGGCGAGCGGAGGAGACGAGAGGATGGATGCGCGGTAGTCTGCACGCGCTTGTTAGAGGACGTAGACAAGGGATGGACTGATTGCCTGGTTGGAGAAAGGTGTACCGCTGGCGCTGTTGCGCAGAATGTCCGGTGTGCTCGGCAGGTGGCGCACGCTGTAGTGCTCGGTCTGCGCCTATACCAGGCCAGGACGTGTCAATGCTTGCTCTGGTGTCTCTGCGACATGATGTGCAGAGAGAAAGAGTATGGGGTAGCATACCAGGAGGGTCGAGTTGTCGGCCTTGTGTGGCCTCTTGTGACGCGGTTCGTTGCGTGAGAATGAGGCGACTTGCAAGGCGCTGATGCCGGAACGAAGGCTCTCGGTCGTGTCCAATGTCGCTGGCGCTGTGGTGGTTGTGGTGACGGTAGTCGTATCCTTGGCCAATTTGCTTCTCTTCCGCCGTGGTTGGTGAGGGCTGTTGTCGCTCTCGATGCGCTGTCGTCGCCTGGGATTGCGCACTGAGCGGCGCATGCTGTCGCCCGCATCTGTCGTCGTTATCGACATTCTGTCAGATGTCCTGTATATATCAGGGTGTGGACGACGTCTGTAATGCAACCAGAAAAAAGTCGATTTGTTTTGTTGTTGATGATGATGATGATGATGATGGTTCATGATCTTTGGAGCTTCACTTCCGTTTCTCCAGCTTCGGCCCAGCAATCACCGCTCAAAAATCCGGCCATCCAAATCCATCAATTACCATTTCTTCCATGAGGAATCTTTCACACAATGCACAGTCTATCTGTAGATCATAGCTCTCTTCGTGGACAGCATCAAGCCTTTTCTTTTGATCAGCATCCTTACATGTAGTTTTGTAGGCTCCATACCATTCACGAGACTGATCAAGTTCTCGATAGACATATTTCCATGAATTGTAAACCTGTATAGAATCTCGACGACTAGGGCAAGGGCCATTGGACATCGAGAACGAAACATCATGTTACTCATGACACTTTATCGTCGCAGACTCCCCAAAAAAGAAATCTAGGAACGTGACAACAACTGACTTTGCCCTCATCTTCCACTTACGGCCTCTCGGCTTCTTCGTTGCAAAGCTGCATCGACACAGCCGCACCTGCCCGAACCCCTGATTTGAAGAACATCGTTCAGCGTTTGAAGACGAAAGATCACACTTGGGCTCAAGGAATCGACATACCTGCACCCATGGCGATCGCCACCTGTTTGACCACGTCCTGCGTGTCGCCCGCCGAGAAACATCCATAAACACTGGTCTCACAAAATAGTGGATCCGTAGAGATTTCTCCTGTGTCCGGCTTGACTTTCAAGCCCAGGTGATCGACGAGATGTTGTGCCCTGTTGCGTGTGGTCGGCTTATGCAACAACATGCCCACCTTCACATCGGTACCGTCGTTGAAGACAATGGTTATGCCGTTCTGGGGACCAGGGCCGTTATTAATGAGATATCTTACGGGTCTGGAGTCAAGTTTTGCTCCTCGTACTAGGACTGTCTCCAATGCTTGCTGGGTTGAGGTGTCCGAAGGGGTAAGGCCGTTACTGTAGATTGTGGTGTTTACATTGAAATTTAGGGCCATGAGGACCAGGTGTTTGTAACTTGGATTTGTGAACGTCAGAACGCCGATGGGGTGGTTTCTTTGTTCGTAGCCGTCGCAGAAGAGGCATTGGTAGCTGTTTGGACAGTGCCTTTTATCAACACTCATACTGGGTGGTTCAAGTTGAGGTAATGGAAGTGCTTACATGTGACTTGGCCAGTTGTCCATGTAACCAGGTATATTAAGCGGTAAGATGTCTTCAGTCCCTGTCGCAAGTACCAATTTCTTGCCAACAAATGCGTTATCCTCGTTATCAGTTGCTTCGAAACCCATATACCCTTCTCCGACCTCTGCTCGAGACACCTCAACAACACTTGTCTTCTGAAACTTGATGGAAGGATATTTCTCAAGTTGAGATAAAGCAATACTGCGAAATTCTGAGGGATTCGTCCCGTCTCGAGAGAGAACTGTATGCATGGCTGTAACTCCTGCGTTACGATAAGTGCCAGAATCAAAGAGCAGGACTTTGCGGCATACGCGGGCTAGTGCGAGGGCTGTAGAGAGGCCTGCTGGTCCACCTCCTATGATCAGGGCGTCGAAGATCATGGCCTCTTGTTTTCTTGTTGATGGGATGATGGGATGATGGAATGATGGGATGATGGGATGATGGGATGATGGGATGATGGGATGATGGGATGATGGGATGATGGGATGATGGGATGGATGGTGAGGTTGTGTAGTTTGGAGATTTTTGTTTCTTGAATTCTCGAGACGAAAAGGAACCATTTATACTCAGAGGATGAGACCGTCACTGTGTTACGGCGACTTACTCGCACCATCCCTTTGATGTTGAAGAAGACTACATTGTATAGAAGTCTCCGAAAAGTCTCCGGTTGTTGTGGTTAGAAGTCTCATGTGCGTCACATATCGATGTGCTTCTCTCATTGCTGAGATGTCCTCAACCTACAACGCAGTTTGGCAAGTGGAACGGAAACTTTGATGGACATGAGAGATTAGGGGGTGCTGGTATGCCATAGTGAGATGAAAGGACAAGATCTGCATCTTTGCTGGCGGCCACTTTAGGACGTTAGTACACGACTTACTTTCAAATGTCATTCTGGTCAATGTCACGGATGCTGGTTTCTGGTCATAAACCAGAGTTACACGAAGTACAATCTCCAAAGGTACGGAAGACGACGACAAACACAGACCTGCCAGAAGTCTTCGTCCTCACATTCTCTGGTATATTTCTCCACGCCAGACCAAACGATCATCTTCGACAATCTTCCGCCTTCCTCACGATCAAAATGACTCGAGAAGACAGGTGAGACAGCTGTTACATACACTCTATAGAACTTTGACACCTCTAAAGACCTACTTATCAATATCCATAAAGTCATCAAGAAAATAACACGTCATCTCGTGTTTAAGATCATGTAGAAGAAGCAACCCTGATGTCTTTTTCTGCGGGGGGTCGTGGCTTACAGCACGGGGGTGGTCAAGATTCATGAGGGTCTCCGCAAACACGACGCTTCCAATACGATTCGTCTACATGCAGAGACCATTAGTACTAAGTAGGGCTCCATTGAGAGCCCCCACTTGAAGTAAGGCTTTCGACGAGTCCGCCTACTTTGACCTTGAGATTTTCGTATATCCACATGTCGTTCTGACAGCGTCGTGTTTGCGGAAACCTTCATGAATCTTGACACCCCCGTGCAGGCAGTACTAACGAGTAAAGTTCGCATCCTTCAGACACGAATGCTTGTGACCCACAAATTCACATCTGCCTCTTCAACAGAGGTAGCGCTCTATCATGACTGTCACGTCAACTCAACATGGCAGACCTCATCTCGAACCCTATGGCTGATATGACACGACCGCAGCTCTCGATCCCTCCCGAAGCCACGTCAGTCTTGTCACACTGCTGGTCAGGCATGTACACAGAGGATGGCTTGATTTCCGTCTATCACCTTGCCCAGTCCAACCTCAATGACGCCTCAGTCAGCAATATCTGCCATGACATGACGGCCATGTATGTCCACGACGATCTAGGCGAAGAAGAGGTGGAAGACTACCACCAATTCCTAAACCCAATTACCACATCCTCACCAATGGCCTCTGCACAAGCCTGTGTCGACCATCACTTTCAGCGCCTCGATGCCTGGATTCTTGACCATCCCGAGGAGCGAGACATGGATATTTGGCCTTATGGCATCATCGTCTTGGAAAACGACAACTGGAAGAATGAAGGTGCCTTGCTGATCCATTGCGACCGCATCTGTCAGCGCTGGTACATCGGTTGCATCCGTCTTGTGCCGTCTAAATTAGTCTCCGAGCTCACGAGCTTACGCTTCGGCGACACAACCTTTGGCGACGTGTGTAGCGAAAACGACATCAAAGTCCCGCAGAATGATCCCGACATCGACGCCAACTACAAAAAGTTTGAGGAAGACAAGAGCGGTGCTTGGAGACACAACCCCCCACAGTTTGCCGTCTTTTCGATTGGCAAGGGCAATGCAAACAGAATCACAAGCATGTTGGATGAATTGGCATTAGACGCGCCGATCGGCCATGAAAACCTGAGGACAACGGCATTGGCTTCTGTACGTCCGGGAGAAAATCTCAGCGACTTGTGCTCCTCTTTCCCAAAGGCAATTGCAAGTGACGTTAGAGGTGAGAAAAGGCACATCAACTTAGCACTAGGGCCATGTAGGGAATGCAAACCTTTGCATCCCACCATATTCGTCTGCGTCGACAAGGAAGACTCGCAGAAGGATGGCGTCTTGGTTTGTCGCTTACATTGGGACAAGGTCACAGATAGGAGTGATGACGAATTGGAGGAGATTGGCAGGAATGCCGAGGTTGTGACCAAGAGAGTAGGTGTGGCTTTCGCTTGGAATGCTGCAAGGACCATGGCGGAGGAAGACCATGACTGAGACACCGAGATTAACGAGAAGAAGGTATTGTGTAACAAAGATCAGCAGGATGGTAAACCGGAAGTCATGAATGAGAAGTACTGAACCATCGAACGGCGGGGCCCCACAGCAGCAGAATTATGGTTCTTGACTATATGATGTGCATCTGATATGATGTCCGCACCTACGTAGAACCCGCTTGCCATCGTGGTGAGTCACAAAAGTTTCGCAAACTTCCTAGGGCTCACAGCAGACACGAGTTCCGTCAGACCGATCGATTTGCACATGTGTAGAGAAAGGAGAACAACGACGGGGGCTAAACTGCGAAAGATGCCTATCACCATGGAGAATGATACATGTTCTATCAGACAGACAAACAAAAGAAAAGCCCGTTTCGCTCATACACCACTCAAGAAGGCAGCACAGCGATTGACCTCCTCACAAAGCTCTTCCTCATAAAACTCTTCCTCGCGCCTCCAGCTATCGCAATACTCCTCCTGATGAAATCCCTCCTATTATTGTTGTCCCCCGTCATCTTCAAATACTCCTTATCAAAGTCATACTCGGAGTCTTTGCCGGGAAACACCATGCCGCCGTGCAAAACGTTAAACAACACCTGGACAACCAACATGGGCAACGCATCAAGACAATACATATACCACTCGTGCCTGACCAAAAACCCTTCGTAACCTTGTGAGAACTCGGCGATGCGGTAGCAACAACGGACCAACATCAAACAAGCAGCAACGATCAACGCATAGAGAAGAACTCTCCAATGCCAACGCTCATACTTCTTCGTCGCCTCCGGAGTCCTCGAACCCAAAGTCCTGACCAGGAAAACGATCGTGATGATGAGAAACATGCCGAAACTGGCCACTTGCAAAGCGAAACCGAGTAACTCTAGCCGTTCACCGATCGCAGCCATGGATTTGACGGCCATCATGCCTCCGCCTCCTGCTTGTGCGAGGAACGAAAACATGTCTGTGCAGACGAAGAAATTGGTAATGTTTGCAGGGCGCAGGAGGGAGGCGCGGTTGTCGTTTACCATGACCACGATGCGAGAGAATGTCATGTAGAAGGTTGCTGCGTAGAGGGTCGGCGGGAGGATTATGAAGAGGGATTGGAGGGTGTAGAGGGCTTTGTTTGTGGGATTCAGGGAGTAGAGGGTTCGGAATATGTAACCGGTTGCCATCACTAAGGGAATGTTTTGTTAGAAAATGGGGGTTGTATAGAAGGGTTTGCGAGGATTCATAACGTGCAAGGAAGTGAATAGGACTCTCCAAGGACATATTTCATTCAATCTTAAGATCCATGGGTATTGTAGAGGAACGAGATGAAGAAAAAGCAGGTCCACTAACGAAGCCATGGATCTTGAAACCGACGTGGTAGGAGAGAGGAAGATCAAAGAAGACTTACTGAAAGATCCGATCGTGAGAGGACCAAAGTAGCGGGTTTTATAGTAGATTGCTTGGACCAGATGAACCATGCCACTAATGCCGAAGAGAGTGGCCGCTATCACTGCCACAGGGATGTTGATATTGGAATGTTGGATGGGCGTCCATGTCGAATGTACTTCCAACATTGCGATAAGCAAGGCGGAGAGTAACACGTAGACCCGGTGGACAAGCTCAAGTAGGGCCCCGCGAGAGAAGGTTATTCAAAAGACCGACGAACGAAAGCACGGAATAACGACTGAAACTCAATTGATTACCCAAAGACGAAAAGGAAGGCAACAGAAGTATAAAGTAAAGGAAGAAGGCAGCAGGAATCAAGAGGGTTTACTACTTATCCTCGTCAAGGCCCCATCGAACGACTCACGGACTCGTAGAACATAGACTAACGAGGCAAGTGATACCTATTGGAAGGGAAGAGTCTCACCTCTCGTGTACACAAACCCCAATGATTCGGATAGCACACATGTGCAAGAACATGTGAGGACATACGTTTCGGCACCTTCACTGCCGGAAGTAAAAACGTGGTGGAAGCTCAGCGCATTTAACGGTGAAACTCGATGGAAAATTCGATAGCTTGTAGTGGGCTGGGTATAGAAGCCATGATGTCTGACTCTTTCTGTAAGCCACAGTGCAGTTTCGATCAACCGCTCAGTAGCAGGATGGTACGTAGCTCGAGATGAGAAAGATGGTGCTCGAGCTGAACTGGTCGATTTAGAGGCATCTCCAAGGAGTGATAGCCAGTGGTAGCAGTCGGCGCCCCTGCAATGTGCTCAAAACTGCCGGGTACTTTCTTTGTGGACACACGACATCAATTATAACGAGTTCGATTCGGAAAAAGCGCAGGAACAAACGAACGTTACAATTGTCTTATCACGGTGCCGAAGCGCAAGTTCGAACGTCTCTATTCGTTTTTCTATACCAAAGCATTGTCTTGGCATTTGCACGACTCATGCCTCTTCTCTTGCAGGTGTAACCGGTGCACCTCGGGGATGTCTATCGAACCACGGTCATGAATTCGAAAATCCTTTCGATCTTTGAATCTATGAGCCCTTCAATTCTGAGATTTCACTTGATACTTTTGTTTCTACGTGTCGGTCGATTTGATAGACTGCCTCCTCTCGAACTTCGTCTAATCGTATCATCTTGAGGGTTCTCTGCAGTTTGTCCTACAGTATTGTTCTCTCGATCTGTCTCCAGGATCATCATATGTCCTTGGGGGAAGGTCTCCAGCGGTTTCCCTTGATCACCTGGTCTCGTTTCTTTGTATTCATGTGGACACATTACTGACTCCCTTCAGAGCCCATTTCGATCATGTCATTCTTCGGGCCCTCGACGGGATTGTCTCTGACAGTGTCACCTCTCTGCAGATTGACAAGTCGCTTCATTGGAAATGGTTCGTTTGAGAGCTCTGCCTGAATATGGCGTTCATGATGCTCATATCGTTCCTCTCAGATGAGCCCCGCTTCGATAGGTTTGGTCGACTGTGGATGCATAAATCAATTCATTGGTGCTGTGGTTATGTCTGCTGAGAGCTCGTCAATCTTGGGAAAGCATCTCGACATCATGAATAGACACCACTCATCATGGAGCTTCAAATCCCGCATCCATCCAACCTCCCATATCAGAAGCCCCCGGATCTCCGCTAGAATCCATCAAAAGCATCCAATTCCACAAGTCTTCGAGATTGTAATTTTCAAAGGGTGGCGTATTTAGGTCGATGTTCTGATCCATGCTACCGAGTGCTGCATCGTGATTGGCGTCGTTCAAGAGGATGTGAGCGATATGCATGGTCGAGTTTTCACGACCCAAGGCATCTGAGGTTAGTGAAGAATCTGAAGATCTGGATATGCCGGACACATGGCCTTGCCCGCTGTTACTCGATGGATGATTGTTTTGAGCGGGATCGAGGGCCATTGTACCATGATTTGTTTGCGTGTTCATGGTCTGCCCATTATGGAGGCTTGAGTTGAATTCGTGCTGAACATTTTGATTGTTGATGGCTGAGGATTGTGACGTCTTTCGAGTGCCGAGCGCAGCAGCTCTTCTGCGTGAAAGGCATTCGGCAACTCTTTCACAGATAACGTTCACGCCATCGGAGAACTGCTTATCCATCCCATTTTTGAGGAATTGTGTCGATGTCCATTCTGCAGTGGCTTTGAGAAGCTCGAGATCAGAAAGCTGCATCCTTCCCTTGGGGTTCTTGACAATGTAGATAGCGAGAACGATACAAGCGAGGAGTCCAGGGCTTGCACTGAGCAAGCGTGAGTCCAGCTTTCGTTCCAATAACTCAACTGTGATCCTCGCGATAGCTCGTGCGCTACTGACGCAGATTGCTTCTCCTCCTCCGAGTCTAAATCGAGAATCGTTGTCTGGCATCAGCTTGTTGATCTCTCGCTGGAGTGTTGCAGTTGGCTGGACCAAAGCAACACGATGAACCGCAATGACCGATTGATGATACTGGAACGACAGGAATGCCGCAAAATGAAATTGTTCATCCGAACAGAGAATGTCGTTGCCTGGACGGAACTCGGCAGGAACCAGTGCGGGCCATGCTAGAAGCTGTTTATCTAGCCTGGCAGAGTCGAGCAAAATCTCCCTTCCGTTCCTCTCACCTGGTTGATGACCGTACAAGTGTGTTGAGATATCATGCTGCACTTCAGCTAAAGCCATGTTCCACTGTAAGAAATCATGTCCGGGTGCACGTTGGTCAGGACCCATCATTTGATCCGTGTTGACCACACTGATAGCAGAAGGTCTTCCTGACTCCAGCTGCCCGATCTTCTCCAAGCAACAACATATGGCCCAGACGCGGGCGTGGAACAATTGTTGATCCCTTCTCTGGATTCCATGTTGGTTCGACGGTCGAGCAGCAGAATAGCGATGAAGCCCCATGGACTGTGCGGTCCTGACAGCCATGCCGGTAGTATGCCACGCTAAGCCATCCTTGTTTCTCCCTCGATAACATATCGCAAGTAACAACAGACTCTGAACAGTCGTCAGGTATGGATAGTTGACTGAATGACCTACGAGCGCTGCACCAACTCGTAAGTATTTTGCGCCAGTCTCAGATGGCCCGTGTACTTCATCAGCCCCTATGCTCATCAAGAGGTAAGCGCTGGCCAGAAGCGGCACTTTACTGTAAGGCATGGATTTCAAGTCTGGAATAGATGCGATCTGATGCACGACAACTCTTGTGTCATCGGTATTAAAAATTGGGTAGAACACATGGAGCCTAGAAAAGTATGCCTCAAGATAGGCATGCCTGGTGTTGTGGTCCGGAAAAGGTAGCAACTCCAAGTTCAGAGGTAACTCCATCTCCTCAGAATGCGCCATACCATGTCGGAAGAGAGTTGATACTGATTGCACGTTGCATGACTTCAGATAAATGTCGAGTGACTTGCTCAAGCATTGTGAGCTACTTCCGCCTAACATCTTGAATCGGTTGCTAACAGAATCCAAGTTGAAAGACATGTCATAAGGTTGATGTACTGGAGAAAAATCTGTCGTAGCTGCCACTGCACCATTCTCCGGATGATCGTTGATAGCCGGCGAAAGACCTATCGGCGGAGACGGTTGATGCTGGCCATGTGGTATTTGATTCATATCCGCACTTTCATCAAAAGGCAAAGCAGCGTCTCTACGTTCAGGTTCTGATCGATAGATTGAGACAGAAGGTATTTGAGTATGACCAGGTAGAGAGTCTGTCTGAGCGGTCTTGTCTGGTATCTCAAGCCACTCTCTTTGCACTGGGTTATCTGGCTTCTTTGGATCACTCGTGAAACAATCGGACTTTCTCTTACGACAGTTGTTGCAACTAGGGTAGTTGGCATCGCATTTGACCTTGCGGCGGCGACATTCGTTGCATGCCATTGTAAGGCGAACCTTTTTCGCAGGAGGAGGATCCATGATTGATAAGGTGTATCTCAAATTCCTGATGGCAAGAGTTTGGAACGGTTCACTTCCGTCAAACCAGATATTATGATTCAATCAGCAAATTGCTCGTGAGACACTCCAGGGCACGATGCAGTCGTCCTTCCATGTTAGTAAAATACGCGTCCAAGGTTGAAGAATGCCCGATGTCAGTAAGGCGACTTGCAGCTCCACAATCCCTTGTCTTCGTACCACATGTCATCGCCGAGACGATCAAGACGATAGAAAGAACCGGACGGAGATGACCTTTGGAAACGTGGAGAATCTGGAGCCGTTGCAGACCAAGAGAACCTCTCGGGCATTGTTCGGGCCGAGTCAATCCTCCCTGACTTTTCCCCCGCACCACAATCTTATCGAATACACCATCGCACGTACAGTGCATTCACAGAAGTATCACGACTACTAGAGAGAGACGCTGGGAGCCTAGAGAGACGACCGATTGATAAGGGGCTTTGATATACACAGCACTTAGATTGACATATGCAGAGAAACCAGACTTTCAGGAAGCCTCAGATGTAATTGTATTGTTTGGTATATGGAGAATATCTATCTTTGATCGCTCTAGACCTCTACGAAGGGAAGAATTATACAGCTAGGATACTCAGATCCACAATGCACGATATGCTCTCCTCTATTCAATTCATGTTCTGGTCTTGGGCCTGAGAAACTCGAAAACTCTGCAATGCTGGGATATTGACCACCAATCTGGAGAACTTGTTAGCGGTCACTCTACATGTGGGAGAAAGAGGAGACTTACTCTGACGGAGATACTCTCACCAGCATCATAGTGCACACCCATGGCCCAGATACCAATCTCGAGCTTCACAATATCTCCAGGCTTTGTCTTCATTTGACGCTTGTGTGGGTGGAAGGCGAATTGAGGATGCAAACTCTTGCTAGAATCGATCTCACGATGAGATGCCCTTAGGATGCCCTTAGGATGCCCGTGGCTCCAGAGAACAACTTCAGCGACGCTTGCTCTTTCTCCGGGATATCAGCAATGCATTCGACCGGTGTAGCTTCGATAGGGAAGTTGAGATGGTATAGTGCCTTGCCATCCTTATTGAGTTTGCGAAGAACCACAAAGACTGTAAAGTCGTCTCGGGAAAGATCGGCGCAAGAAACGTAGACGACCGCCTTGGGAAGACCGAGCAGTCTCGTAGGCTTATCGAATTTCTTGTTGAACTCTGCGAAACTCAGATGTTTCTCGGAATCGTAAGACACCTTCTGAAGAGACGTCAACGGTTGTTCCACCAACTGTTTGCCATCACTGAGGTAGAAAGTGTGGTAATCCGTGTTGGGCACGGGGAAGTCTTTGATGAGTACGTTCTCAATAGCTGGGCGATCACGGAACTGCAACAATGACCAGGTGAGTTTTAGTGTTGACTCCCAATCATTCTGCTTTCCTTTCAAGAATCGGTCAAAGTACTTCTGCAGTTCGTGATTGCTTTCTGGTTGGCCGTACAACTCATACCATTCTTGAGTGCTGCCCCAGTGGATCCACTTTTGGTCGTGAGGAAAATCCATCCAACCTCTGATTGAGCCCATGGTGTGCAAGTTGCTCACTTCAGAACCACGGATGTACACGGGACACTGGATCTTCGAGACATCGATACGCTTGTCAGCCCAGAAAGCATTGGTTTTAGGTGATCTCCGGTACATCTCTTCCAAGTCTTTGAGGCCGGACGTTGGTTTTCCACGGACGATGGCTTTCGCGATAAGGTCGAAGTTACTCAGAGAAGGACCAACCACCTCGGCAGAATTCTTCCATAGAAGGACAACTCAAGATTGCGGGAACCTTTTCGGTTGAGTTTGCTGGGCGATATACATCGACATAGAGGCGGGCGCCATCTCTCACTACAATCTCGACATCGTGATCGATCTGAATCTCGGAGGAGAGAAGTTTGGCGTCAAAGGGTCATGAGCCGGCTTTGAGGATCTCTGATTTCCCGGGCTGGAAGCCAACATAGCCGTTCTCACCGACTTTGGGCTCTCCAATGCGCTTGAGTGCTACCTGAACCGGTGGAGGCATATTGAAAAAGCTCGGAGTGTTCGTGAGGGAGGAGCTCGAGATGCGGACGCCGGGTGAATGTGCTTCTAGGGAATGAAGTATATGAACGCAATTGATGTGATCTGTATGGGAGGCGCATGCATGGACTTATCTACAAACCAAAATTTTGATGCTCATGCCTTCGCATATGCGAATGACCCTCGGGGTTATGGGGTCTCCACATTGAATGTTCCACCTTGCTATCTCCTAGTCGAGCACAGTCAAAATACCATGTGAAGTGTGTCGGAGGATTGAGCGGGGGACATGCTCCGAGCCCCGCATGATCGAGTACCTGAGTGGCTTTTAATCAAAAGACCCCACATCTCGGGGCATGATCTCGAAGACCAACGACGAATGGGGTTAGCGCAGCCACCGTATTCGCTACACCACTCCTCGAACCACCACTGTTCGTCTTGACCGTTTGCGTCCGCGTGAGAGAATGATTCGGGACTCCTCCTCTCCACGTTCCGTTTTTTGGAGTGCCCAAGGGCGCGCTCTCCTCTAACGTTCTGATAACGCAAGCAATCCGTGTGGATACCTCCGCAGACACCCCACCCGAGACTTATGTTTAGCCTGCGGAGGCGGCTCGGAGCCTGCCTCTTCGAATCTAGGTCTAATGGTACACAAGTCAAATGTGCCAAAATTTTCCCTTAATTACAGGAATGAATATATCCTCGCCTTCCTCAATGCAAAATTACCGAAGCAAGGACAACCAGGGATAGCACGTTCACACAATATCTATCAACATGACCGGAACGACCACACTGACAGAGACTACCTCGATTCGAAGTCAAGGACTGGATCGAATTCGAACTTGACAGAGTCTCTTGAGAAGCTCGAAGAGAACCGCCCATCCTTAATGTCTTCGGACGCTTCCGAGCGCCCGACGAACTTCTTTGTGGTTCCGACGGCAGGACAGCTTCTCTATCAGATCATAGAGGAGCAATCGGCCTCTCTAGCCCCATTACGATCCAAAAACCCGAGCGTAAAGGCATACAAGCAGTTCATGGCCTATTGAACTACACACCAAACAGCGCGAAACACTGGGGACAGATTTCATTGCGATTCAGCCATACTCCCAATGGCATCTCTGTACACAACTGAGAGGTAGTGATTACGAGGGTTCTTCACCAACAGAGCCAAAGTAGATCGATCATCCCTCTTCAGCGAACAAAATTCGAAGTGGTTTGGGAAACAATATGTAGGAAGTTCGAAGTCAACACGGAGCCTGGTGATTCTATCCATTCGCGCCCGAACAATGCGTCAAAGTTGAAGAAATAATGTTGGGAGAATTAGAATGGGACTCATACTGGTATCATTGTAAGTGTCCTTCGAATCGAGCCGTCGGTTCCTTCTCTATTACTGACGAATTTATTCTAGCAACATCTGACACGCAAATGACCCATCCGTATAAGAAGGAGTGAACGTTTAGAGCAGTATGTCTTGACAGATAGGCCGTTGCGTTCGCCGGCATGGAGGATAATTAGATGGAGAACCCTCCTTATACTCTCGATATTTATGAATTCCATGAATCAACGATCTTTTCATAATCATCATACATACTTTTACACATGTTGCGAGGAAGGATAGGCTTCCAGATGTGACAATACAAGGAAGACGACGAGGAAGGAGAGGCTTCTACTACGTCCATTGTCCCCAATCATTCTTGTCCTTTCGATGTCCACCAAGAGACAATGCCCAGCAGTCTGATCATTGACTGCTGCACAACTATTACCGAGTCTTCCTTCAGCAGACCATTCAAGCCTGGATTTCTAATCGAGTCATCTTCATTCTCGGCCGCATATTCCAGGTTCCTTTAATCTACGCCTCGTTTCTTGCGATGAAACATTACCGCTTAACAGAAACTCACATTAGAGAGAATCAAGATCAAAAGGACAAGTCTCCTTCATTCTGAACAATTTCTACAAGATGATTAGGGATGTAGAGGTGGTTTCTATCTCATTATAGAAGTCATACTCTATAGAAAGCTAACATCTGGTCTTAGAGATCCGACAGAGTTCCTACCTATTTTTCCACAGAACTCTCCGATTCGACATGAAGCTGCAGTCGTCCTTACGTTGACAGACTTCGACTGAAAAGACACGACTACCGTGTCTACCAAAGGGTACCCCGAAACGACCTTCCCATCGGCTCCGAACCCCAGACATCCATCGCCGAGCCTACTTTCACCCCAGATAGCAGATCTCAAACCACCCCCCACACCTTCCGGGTGACAATTTGCGGGGAAGCTTTGCTAGCACCGTCGGTTCGGTTTATCTATCCAATCGGGTTGACCTCAATTGACGAAGCTGAACAGTCAAGCCACGGTAGCCCCGCGTGCCATGGCTGTAATTTGACTGGAAATGTCTGGGGTTTGGGTCTATGACTGGGGTATGGGCGTCTTGAAGCGACGACCGGGCCAGACTGACAAGCCACATGTACACTATGTCTCCTTCTGTCTCCCCCAAGAGAGCCCAGAGTCCTTGCGTGTCGGAACGTGGAGGTGGATGATCTTGGTATAAACTTGTATAAGTCTCGCCAGAGTGATCGTCCGTACTTGCCTTCTCTCCCAGTCCAAATCCATTCCAGTCAAGACTCCAGACACAGCAAGGTGTTCATCTTTCCTTATCTCTTCCCTTGAGTTTGTCTCGTTGTTTGCAAACATGGCGGACCTCAAGAGCAAATCCGATATCGAGCGTGTCGAGGTGCTCGAGCATACAGAGACACTCGAGCCTGTTCATACGATGGGTACTGTCAAATTGACCGATGGTGTCATCGTCTACATCCCTACACCATCAGCAGATCCGCAAGGTCAGTGACTACGAACAAGCCGTGAGGTCCTGCCAGGTCTAATACCATTTAGATCCATTGAACATGCCGATCTGGCAGAAATGGGTCGTCTTGATCATCATCTCTATCTGTAAGTGTATAAACTTGAAGATGCGTATCAAATCACAAGTCCTGACGATGAATCTAGTTTCGGCCTTGGGACTCTCTTTGGTGTCCGGGTTCGGTGGTCTACTTGGTTTCTATATCCCTGGATATGTTGCTATTGGCAAGGATTACGCAGACATCACTCACCTAATGACCTTCCCATCTCTTTTCATGTAAGACAGCACACGGTTCTGCATGCCATACACTCTTCGATGACGAAGGTACTAACAGCTTCTCAGGGGTATCGGTAACTTTATCGGCATGCCTATCGCTATTGGCGTGGGTCGTCGTATTGTCATGCTCGCTTCGACAGTTGTTCTCGTCATCAGTGCCATCTTGTGTGCGACTGCACAGAGTTATGAATGGCATTTGGCTGCTCGTTGTATCCTTGGACTTGCTGCCGGTCAGAGTGAGGCCCTCGTTCCTATGATCACTCAGGTAAGCAGTCCCATATATTAGATGGATTCACTTTGACTAACCAATACACTTCCAGGAACTCTACTTCCTCCACGAACGCAGCAAGTACCTCATGACTCAGCAAGCCATCCAAGTCATCATGACTACCATCTATGTCATCTTCGCTGGTCCTATTGCGGGAAAGCTCACACCCCGAGGATGGTACGGTCTTGGTGCTGGCCTGGCCGCCATCGTTTTCGTTCTCACAGCCCTCTTCCTGCCCGAGACCAAGTATGAACGTCCTCTCTCGTCCTTCCAAGAAGCGAGCTCGGAAACCTCCTCGGATATCGAAACAAGCAGCACCACAAAGGGCGGACCCCAAGTCGCCGTCTGCACCACCAGACCCGAACTAGACTTTGTCAACTACCAAGCTCGCACCTTCCGCTCCGATCTCCGTCTATGGATCGGTAAGCCTGACTGGAAAGCCGTCGGAGACGTCTGGATGCAGATGTTCTCGATAATGCTGTTCCCCAATGTTTTCTGGGCCTTGTGTCTGAATGGATTGACTCTGGGAGCCAATATCGCCATCGGTACGACCTATG